>JARHVA010003950.1:807500-875000 GCA_037957365.1 Torreya grandis | reverse complement strand
TACACAAGTTAAAGACATGGAATTAAGGCCTTAACACTGTATAAGGTTATCAAGAACCATTAGTTCCATAAATAAATGAAACTATGTGGATATATACCCTATTGATAAAGTAAATCATCACATATAGGAAACCATCTAAACCTACTATGTAAAATTCCTTTAAAGTCATCATATACAAATCATCCCTGAGCATAAGAAGTGAATATGAACAAGTAAATAAATGTATCAAAGAGGTGAATGGGAAAATAAGATATCAATAGAGATCTCAAGTAAGTAATAATTCACTCTCCTCACTTAGATAATTTTTCCATAGACCCTTTTTCAGTCAATATACATGACTTAGTACTCATAGTACTATTGATGGTTTGTACCCATCAGCTAGTCTATAAAAGCTAGTGAAGATGGATAGTAATCTAAGTGAAGTGAGATTGAAAGTGTATAATATTTTAAGGGTATATATCTTTACATTGAAGGTTTATTTATGTTGAAAACAAGTTAACTCAAATAGTTTGAAGGTCTTGTTTAACTATCACAGTCATCCAAATCATAAATGAACAAAAGACTAGGCTACTAGTCCATAAGGTATATTTACCCAACAAAATGAAGAAGATTATGTTCATAGAAAACTAATATGGAGTAAATTTACCATCATAACACATTATTAAATACCCCTTGAGGTGAGCAAACTCTATGTCTATAGAAATTATGCAGGTTTTTAGGCCATTTTTGAACATGGCCAATGTGTATGTATGGGTAGCCATTTAATGCCTCATGAAAAAGGCCTAATTAAACATATTTAAATAATTAATAAATTATGAGGTTATATTTAATATAATAATTATGACATGTATGGGCTCTCCATGAGTCAAACTTTACTAAAATTAGATACCAACACTCCAAAAAACTCATTTAAGGTTCATTTCAAGTCAAGGAATGTATAGAGGAACATGGAGGATTGTTGTAATTATTTCATGATAATTATGGCCTCTTCATACCACTCCTACACCAATTTTCCTTTCTCTCTATTTTACACAACTCTATATATCTAGGCATCGAGCCCTTTGTTTTCATCACTCGACTAGGTGTTTCAAAACTCTACCAAATTATATCTTCAGCCTTTGAGAATTAATAGAGAAAGATTAGTTATAGAATTTTTATCATCTTTAGTATGTGTTATGGTTATTTAATTGAAAAAAATATTATTTTCATCCTTTTTAAGGTCCACTCTTTCACCTAGTTTTACACTACCATCCTATATAGGTCATGTGAAGTGTTGATAGGTGGTAGTTGTATTGAAGAATGAGTTGACTTTTAGTGTCTCAAACAGACCTTCCTCCCATTGCCTTAAAGTTTTAGACCTTACACATAACCTATACATTAAATACACATGTTTAGGAGTGTATTACAAAGCCTTTTATTTACTTATCTTTAATTAGATTCATGAAGTGTGTTTAAAGCTCAATTTAAGAGAGGATAAGTGAAGATTGGTGCATCACCACCCTTAGAATAGGTTTTATTTTCATGTTTTCATCCTATCTCCTTTCATCCAAATATTATTAGGTCTTAGGAAGATATTTTAAGTTAATATATCATGGGAGATATCCCCTTAAATTAGAGGTTTGGTCTTACTATAGGTCACCTATAGTCTTTAGGCCAATCTCATGTTAGTGTAAGCTTGAAGAAGATTTGAACTATCAACTTCAAAGGGTGTATCTTAGAGTGATAATAGTTCTATCATGCCTCGTGGGAATATTTTTCAAGTGACTTGGAGCATTCTTTGGTAGTCTTGGAAAACATTTGAAAGATTCAAGTACATCAGTGGTAGATTTGTAGTCAAGTTACATGCAAAAGGTGGCCACAAGATCTTACTTAAAAGGTAAGGACATTGAGTTTGTTGAGTTGTCATTAGACATTTATAGGAGAAATGGGTATCCTAAGTTTAATCCCAACCATACACCCCCAAAATCTCTTAATTCTATCTAAACAAACATTATTATAAAGCATATACCTCCAATGATTAAGCCTAAAATGCATGCCTTTGTGTGTTTCAATGGTGACAACACCTTAAAACTCAATTAGTTTGATGAAATACCTATTTATTTCCTCAAATTACTTCCCTATTTCATAGGAGAGAACTCAACTACCCCTATAGAATATATTACAGACATAGATAGTTTATGTTCAGTCCATAATGTAACCTGAAAGAATGTGTTTATGAGACAATTGGCAACCTCCTTAGGTAAGGCACTCTAGTGGTATATGGGAATAATAACTCCATCCATAAATACCTATGATTAGGTTGGAGAACATTTATTTAATCACTTTGAATATAGGAGTGACCATCTCTCCTTAGTGGAATAAATTACCACATTCAAAATAACCCCCTAAGAATTCATGGTAGACTTAAACTATAGGTTTCAAAAAACATGGGAATGGATCCCTAAAGTCATTAAACCCACCCCCAATTATGTATTATTTTACTACCTAGGGGCTCTAAATTCTAATGTGGTAGTTATGATATTGTAAACGGGAGGATCACCTTAATAGAACCTTATGAGGTGGTTATAAGGGAAAAAAGTTAACTATTCAAACAAGTAAACTCACCCCTATACTCATCATGCCTTTTTATTATAAATTTAACCCCTCATGCCTACCATTGATCCATTACCAACCCCAACCAATCATGATCAAGCAGATGGAAACCAAGTGGATAGATTGGGCAAGATAGAAGGGTTGTTTAAGGCTAAAAATAACAAGATCATGGCCTTGGAGAGGTAGAAAAAATCCACCCTATATGCCTTATTAATAATCCCACCAATCCCCTTATCATCCATCTCAATATAACAAGACTTCTTATCAACCCAATCAACAAGGCCAAGGGAAGATTACACAATCAAGACCATATAATAGCTATAATCTCAATGTTACTAGTAGTTCTAGAGCCTTGGTTATAACTCAAAATAATTATGCTCAAAAGGTTCAATGGCCTAATCAATGGGGGAAGTCAAATTATATTTAAATGGATCCAAGTGGTGAATTGTGTCAAGTATCCTTCATGTAATAAGTTCTTTTTCTTCCATCACATGATAATTTACCTCTTCCACAACATAAGGAAGGTCCTCCTATTCCTCCTATGCCACATGGGGACACTCCATGACCCAAGTTGAGATGCCAATTCAAAAAAGGGAAATTGGAAGTAAATAACCTTATGAAACTACATTTTTAAACTTATAATAAGTTTAGAATTCATTTTATCAAGTGGCAACAAATCATGAACAAAATGTAGCCAAGGTGGAAAATTCAATTGTAGCCCATAGAAAGGCTAAGAAAAGGGAAGTTGATGATAGTTTTGTACTTGTCAAGGAAGCTTATATACCTTACCAAACACCTCAAATGGATTCCACTCAATATACATCTCACAAAACACCATCAACTTAGTATATTTAAGATGGGAAAGTCAAGAATCAAAAGGGTCCTTTAATACCTCAATTTACACAAGATCCAAACAATGTTTCTACCCCTAAGTTGTAGTCCAAGAAATCCATACCTCATCTTAGAATTATAGACCAAATGAATAAAACCCATGTTAATATTCCAATGTGGGATAATTTTCTTATTCTATGACAAAAATACCTCCTCCATGAATAACTTTCCAAACTCCATGTCTTTGACAAACAAGCAAAAAAGGTAAGTGTAGTCCTCATTAATTCCAGTCAACCTCATGAGTCCCAAAAACCTAAGATAGTCAAGCCACCTAACTTATACCTTTAATTCATCGTAGGTGATTCCATTGTGCATAATTCCATGATAGATAGTGGGGATAACATTTTTGTCATGCCTAAGTCTATAGTTAATAAATTGGGACTTAAATATGAACCTAATACAAAAAGGTTTTAAAATTTTAAGGGTCTCCTACCATGACTATGGGTATATTTAAAAACCTTAAGATCATATTGGTTTCTTATCCTAATTATACCATATCCTAATATGTGATACTATTTTACCTCCCCTTACTTTTCTTTATGTTTATCTAGGGATTTAACTACCAACATAAGGGGTTATCTTTCTTTTGATTGGTCCTACATAGTTTTTAAGACTAGGTATGGGAAAAAGGCTACGATAAGGTCTGAACCTACCTAAAATTTCCACTTATAACCTACATTACCAATGTATCAAATGTCAATTACACTATCTTGGGTGAGGATGAGCACTCTAATGACCAAGAGCCTATGGAACCACTAGAAGGCCTATCAGATTTGATCCTTGATGAGTGGGAAGTAGAAAATCATCGATATTATCCTTAAAAAAACATTTAATATGAATTTTTGGGTGTGTATTTCATTCATGAATAATGAGTTTCCATGCCAAGCCTCATTTACAACAATTAAAATCATGAAAGGGTATAGAACTTGTTTTATGATGGGTCTAGATTAAAGAATAGGAATGGGGAAGGTGTTATGCTTATCTCCCCTCACAAGATAAGGTACTATTTTTACCTTATATTTTAGTTTATTTTCACCTTTAATACTAAATAATATTATGCCATCATATATAAGATACAATGGTTAAGTAAGAGAGGCATCAAGATCTTAAAAGTTATAGAGGATAGTGAGTTAGCAGTGCAACAGGTAAGAGGCCTAAGTGCAGTCAATAGTCCACTTTTATAGTCTTAAAAACATAGGGTTTGGGAAATTTTGGATAAATTTCAAGCCTTTGACATTCAATCCATTCTTAGGGAGGCCAATCATCATGTAGACTAGTTATCTTTCAATGGATCATAATATGATATAGTTGATAGGATCAAGGGCATCAAAGAGTAGTCCAAAATCAAAGTGGTATATAGGCCCTTAGTCCATTATAATGAGGTGAGTTAGAAATTATTTAAAAGTGATAGATAAATTTTTTGTTTATTATAACATGAGGCATAATTTTTCTCAAAGAATCAAAGCAATCTTCAACATCAATATCAAGACCAGATAATCCAATTGAGAACAAACAAGTTGTGTAAGGGATTTGTAACACTAGAGATCATATTTAATGATAATCGACTAAGTAAGGATAAGGTAATAATATCCACTAATGAAAAACACTATGAGAAGGTTTTCATATTTAAAGATAAGTTACTCAAGATAAGAAAGGTGAACACCAAAGAATAGAGGGTAAAAATCATAGCATCACTCCAAGAATTTGCAGATGTTTTTGCATGGGAATATCAAGAATTTAATGGGTTTAACACTAGGTTGACACAACATACCATAGATTTGGAGGATAATTCTAAACCCATGAGACAAAAATAAAGGCCAATCAACCCCAAAAATGAGATCCTTATGAGGAAGTAGTTGACAAAACTTATTGAATCCAACATTATCTTCTCCATAAAACATTCTTCATGGGTGGAAAATATTTTGTCTATGAGGAAGAATAATGGGGAGATACATTTGTGTGTGGAATTTATATATCTCAACAAGGTATCACTAAAGATCACTACCCTCTACTATCAATGGATTAGATTATTCATAGAGTTAAAGGTTCACAAATGTTCTCTTTTCTTGATGGATACTCTAAATACAATTATGTATTAGTGAGAGAGGAGGATAGACACAAAAGTACCTTCACAACCACATAGAGCACATATACATACAAAATAATGCCCTTTGGACTATCCAATGTAGGGAATACCCTCAAAAGGAAAATGGATGTGGCATTTCAAAGTCTCATAAATGTGATAGTGCTCATCTACCTTAGTTACATCACCATGTTTTCCAATGATCCCAAAGATCACTTAACACATTTTATGTTGGAGTTTAATAGGTGTAGGAAATTTAGGGTCTCTTTAAACCCTAAAAAATGCATATTTGAAGTCCATAAGGGAAGAAATCTAGGACATGTTATGTCAAAATATGGCATCTCCATTGAATTTGAGAGGATAGATACAATCATTAATTTATAACTACCCAAACACAAAAATGGATTAAAAAGTTTCTTAGGTAAAATCAACTTCATTAGAAGATTCATTCCTAGATTTGTATAATTGGTGAGGTCACTAATTCACATGATCAAGAAATATAAGGAGTTTGTATGGAATAAAGAAGGTAAAATAAGTTTTGAGGCCATAAATAAGGACATTGAACAAGATCCCACCCTCCTCAACCTTAATTATACCAAATATTTATTCATGTATGCCTTTTCCACAAGTGATATTATTTCTTCTATGCTCCTGCAAAAAAATAGTGAAGGACTAGAGCATTCCATTTCCTTAATTAGTCAAGAATTATAAGGGTATGAGGAGAGATATACATTTTTTGAAAAACATGTCCTTATTTTCATGAGATACCTAAATAATTTCATACACATGGTGTCTAACAATAATATTTTTGTAATGGTAGTTCACCCTAATATTAAGGATTCCATCTTTAATAGAGACTTAGGTGAAAAGAGGATTAGTTGGGTGACTAAGTGCATGGATTATGACGTATAATTCAAGGTTAAAAAGTTTATCATAGGTATATGACTCTATGATCACCTTTGAATATATGATAAGGAAGAGAAAGATGTGGTTTTAACAACCTATGATGGCCAATAAGTAGTTACAACTATGTCTCCTTATAGCTAAACCCAAGACATAATGAAGTTACTCAAACTAGGAGAGTATCATATGGGATTAGATAAGGAATATAGGATTTAATTAAGGATAAAATCCATATATTTCATCTTGCTTGATTGGGTAATCTTAAAGAAGGACACTGGTGGCATGCTTTTGAGATGTGTGGAGACTAGTCGAGTAGACAAACTTTTAGAGCAGTTTCATGATGGCCCTACATGAGGGAGATTTTTAACCAATATGAAAGCATAAAATATCATAATATTAGGTTATTTTTATATGAATTTATTTAGGTACTCACATTATTGGGTTTGGATGTGTCCCAAATATACTATGTTTATCGACAAGCAAAGACTAGTTGTATTGACTCTAAAACCCATTCAAGCTAAGAAAATCTTATTATAATGGGGATTATAATTCATAGATATGATTAATAAAAAAATATATTTCTGGTAATAAGTGGCTTTTAACAACTAATAACTACTTTACCAAGTGGGTGGAGGCAACTACACTCAAGGAGCCAAATGAGAACTTAGTTTTGGAGTTCAACCTAGTGACTAGGTTTGGGGTCCCCTCACCCATTATATCAGATAATGCCTTATAATTTAGTATTAAAAAGGTATTTTAGTGGTATATTAATAATTTTATTTATCTAAAGTCTTCATCCAACTAGTATCCATAGGGTAATAGACTAGTAGAGTCCACCAATAAAAACTTGATTAGGATCATAAAAAGGACAATGGAGGACAATAAAAGGGAGTGACACACCAAGTTAAGGCCTAACTTATGGGAAAATTTTATTACTCCTAATAAATATACTATTCACTCACATTATATCAAATTTTTATGGAAAAGAATAAAAACTACCCATTTCACTTGAACTTCCAGCCTTGGAACTTTCACACCATCTTGAACTCATAGAGAGTGATGAAATGGAAGTGAGGATGAATGAGGAGAGGGAGTTCAAAGAGACAATAAATAATGTCATGCATGCCATGTGTTCTAACCAATACCAAGTTAAAATATCATTCGACAAGATACCATTATCTAATACCTTTCAACAAGGTGACATTATCCTTAAGTGAGATGAGGATTATGCCAAGTTAGGTAACCATTTAAAATTTGATAGTCTTTAGAGTCGGCCATATTGGTTGATTATTTTTTCTATTAGCATACTAGTAAAAAAAATAAGTCTTATCGGCCAAAGCAAGAAGATTAGTCATTCTAATGTGTAAGTTTATCACATTAGAAGGATACTTCTCTCTCCTCTCATCAAGGAGAGGTTCCCTATGGATATGCTATGTATATATTTATGAATAGAAAATAGTACTCAAGGGTAGGACTAGACATCCATCTCTCTTTCTTCAGAGATGATGTATACAAAATAAAGGAAGAACTCAAGAGAATGATAGATAACACTCCTCTTCTTTTAGAAGAACTATTCAACCAGACATGAGAATACTCCTGGAAATAAAAGTAGAATATGACTGAAGTATGGTAACTAGAAAATCAAGACACAACACAAAATCTATGTATGCAAGAAATACTCAAGAGTGATAAATGAAGAACAATGAAAGCTCAAAGTCTTTCCAAAGTTATTTACATAGCAATGAAAATACAAACACACTGAAGGCAGCTATAGGGGTGCAAAGTCTCTCCACAGTTGATTCTCCAGGACACCTTCTTGACAAATTTACTAATTCTACTTATTAAATCGATGAAACAAAAAAGATATCATAGCACAAAGTTTGAAAAAGTCCCTTGTTTTCATTAAAAAAATATGATAAATAGACTGAGCACAAAGTCTCAATGATGCCTCTCAATTTTGGCAGAGTTTCGTTTAGATTATCAAAAAAAAGATCCTTATTACAATAGAAGAAAGTCCCTTATATAGCCTCTTCAAAAAGGACTTGGGAACAATCCTTACATCACTTTGCATTGAAATCTATTAAGGAGACATGTTGGAACTTAGGGGCACTTTACCCATTTGATTTTATCAATGCAAGGAAATAAGTTGCACTTATTGAAAGTTTGTAACTTCTAATGTTCCACCTGGCAATTTGATCTTATCTTCATCATTCCTCCTTATCCAGATAATTGAATTGGGTTCTGGATTTAATTTTCTATTCTATTTCTTCCCTACTTTCTATTGGTCTTGGCCTTGAAAATTGTGAATGTATTCTATTCTGTGGATTAAAGGATCAATGGCTATTTTACTATCTCTAAAATTGGCATTTACATGCCCATAACTATGTTTCCAATGGCTAGTTGACTATGTTGAATTTGACATGTTCAGGCGCGTCATCCCTTGGTCTTCTTTATCTTTCCACTTGGCACTTTTCTAGATTGGACTTTTCCCTTTCGGGCCTTAAGAAATGATCCTTTAGCTTCATTTGTCAGCCCTTTGCAAATTTCCCCTCGGGCTTAAATGATCCTTCAGCTTCATTTGTCTGCCCTTCACAAATTTCCCCTGGGCTTTTCCTTGGGCCATTCACTTTGAACATTCCCATAGATATTTTCCCTATGGAAAATTCCCCATAGGAAAAAAGTCTAGGTGGAATTCCCTGGGAAAAAAGTCTAGGTGAAATTCCCTGGGTAAAAAGTTATGGGTGAAATTTCCCAGGGCAAAAAGTCTAGGTGAAATTCCCCAGGCAAAAAGTCTGGGTGAAATTCCCCAGGCAAAATGTCCAGGTGAAATTCCTCGCAAGCATTAAAAAACTCTTTGAACAAGTCTTTGAACATTCATTTGATGAAGTGTTCTCTGTAAGGGCACTTATCCTTCAGAAAATTTCTCTTTTACATTGAACCATCCCTTTGAACCTAGTCGATGAACCTTTGTTGAACTGGTTCAAAGGTTTAATGAAGTGTGCCAAGCCTTTGAAGTAAAGCTGATGAAAGCATTGAACCACTTGATTGAACCCACCTTTGAACTATTTAAAGTTGAACCAAAGGATGAACTAAACATTAAACCTGCTACTGATTGTTTGTTGATGAAAATTCCTATAGAATTCATGAAGCTCGTTGAACTTGGACGTTGAACCATTTGATTGAACCAATTCAAAGGTTCAATGAAGCATGCCAAGCACCTTTGAACCAAAAAGTGATGAACTTGATATTGAACCGTTGAACCAGAAAGCCTTGAACCAACTGACAAATCAAATGATTGAACCAAAAGATGTTGAAACAAAGGAAATAAACCATCTGAGTGAAATAAAGCATTGAACTGCTTGGTTGAAATTGGATGTTGAACTGTTCCTTTGGTTGAACCAACTATTGAACCTTTGAACCTGTTGAACCTATTAAAGCGACTAAACTTTGAACCTTTACCAAAAAATGAACAAATGTTGAAAATCAATTATTTTGACTAAAAACCACTTGCAAGAGTCTGTAGATTTTCCTTTTCCTATTGAGTTCGTAGATTCAAGCCTACAGAGTCTGTAGATTTAAGCCTACAGAGTCTGTAGATCCAAGCCTACAAAGTCTGTAGATTTTTTAAGAAGCTCTAAAAATGAGAAATCTGAATATCTAAGACAAATGTTGAAAATGGAAGATATTATTTTGGTTTTTAGAACTAAAATAATTCAAATGTTGTTCCAAAAATGACTGTTATTTTTGGGAGACAACAGTTGGCTCCAGTTTTTGAACTTCTATCAATTGTAAAATGAATTGGAAGGAGTAGAATTCAGAATCTCCAGTGTCTTCAAGTGTACCACTGGGATTTAGAGTCATGCTTTCCAAAAATGAAAGGCAACAAGGATGAAAACAAACAAAACAAAATAGAAATTAAAACTATACAAGTATACATATATACAGAGGTAATGATCTGACACTTCAAGAATTGAATTGTTTCAAATGCTGCCCATTATGGGGCAGAGAAAAGAGCATGCCATTTTGGTATTTCAACAAAAATCTATTTTCACCCATGTGTTGATGAATTGTGAATGGGCCTCTCCAAAGGGAGTCAAACTTTCCATGCATCCCTTTTGTCTCTCTTCTTTCATCCCACAACAAGACTTTATCCCCAATCTAAAAATCATGATTTATGGCTTTCTGATCAAAAAGTTTATTTATCAGATTTTGATGAATAGAAATTCTATCCACGACCATGGTTCTTTATTCTTCTAGCTGAGTTAGGTACATGATTCTTTTGTCAAGAGAACTCTCATATGTCTGATCTTCAATAGCCTTCACCAATTTCAAGGCTGGTAACTCTAAAGTGATTGGTATCTCAACATTAATACCATAGAGAAGTTGAAAAGGAGACATACCAATTTCCCTTTTTGGCGTGATCATGTCAGCCCACAGAGTGTCTACCAATGCTTTGTGCCATGTCCTTTGATTATCATTTGCATGTTTCTTGATAATAGTTACCAAATTTTTATTGATGGACTCAGCTTGTCCATTCCCTTACACAAAATAATCAGAAGAATGAGAAAGTGTAATTCCATAATAAAAATAGAATTGCGTGATTTCTTGAGAGGTGAAACAAGCTGCATTATCAGTAACAATTTTAAGTGGGACTCCAAATATGGAAATGATGTTCTCTTTCAAAAAATTGCATACAACTTCTGAGGTAGCATACTTTGTTGGGATTGCTTCTACCCACTTAGTGAAATAATCAATCATTGTAAGGACATAATCATGTCCAGCACTTGATGATGGATTTATTGTCCCAATAAAATTGAGTCCCTATTACTAGAAAGGTTCCTCTATGATCACTGGCTTAAGAGGCAGAGCAACCAACTTGGGTTTTCCAACAAATTGCTGGAAAAGTTCACATTTCCTTACCCATTTATGTGCATCTTGGAAAAGAGTCAGCCAATAATATCTAGCTCTCAAAATTTTGTGAGCAATCACAGGAGCAAAAAAATGTCCTCCACAAGCTAGATTATGGAAAGATTTCAAGAGCTGGGTTTACTATTCTTTATCTACACAGTGAAGAAAAAATCCATCTATTTTTCTTTTATACAGGCCATTATCCCAAAAGACAAAATTGATAGCTTTCAATTTGATGGTTCTCCTCTCTTTGTAAGACAAATGAGTAGGACATTCTCCATAAGTCAAAAAATAGGCAATATTTGAATACCATTCATTGGTAGTAGAAACAAAAAGGACTGTTGGCATATTATCTATTTTAGCTTCTTCAAGTTGTCTAGCTTATTATCAGCTATTAATTGACAAATACCTTTACCTATGACTAGCTTTGTTGGCTTGATATCTAGATAAAATTCTTGGATCTTTGTAATTCAATTACCTCTCTTTGTGCCAAACTCCTGTTGAGTTAAAATAGACTTGACTATACTATTAAGAACTAAGGCAATAGTATGTGAATTCAAAATATAGAAGTGAAAGTGTTTGACTACTTTTACCAAGGCATAGGCATGCTTCTCTATATTCAAATACTTTAATTCATGAGTTTTCAGAGGGCAACTCATGAAAGAGATGGGAGATTCCATACCTTCTTTGTCCTATTGGACAAGAATAGCTAAAAGAGTATGCTCAGATGCATAGCTATATATAATGAAATCTCTGTGGTAATCTGGACAGACCAAGGTGGGGGCATGAGCAATAGTGACTTTGATATCTTGAAATGTTGCTTTGCCTTCTTTGGTCCAGCTGAAGGTAGTCTTTCCTTTCATCATATTTATAATGTGTCTTGTCATCTCAACAAATTTGGGGATGAATCTCTATAAGAAATTCACTTTTCTGAAGAAAGAGTGGACAACTTTCTTACTTGTAGGCAAATTCAACTCTTGAATAGACTTGACTCTATCTGAGTCAATCTTTATGCCTTCTTTGGACACAATGTGTCTAAGGATTTTTCCTTCTGTCACTCCAAAAATAGTCTTTTTAGGATTCAAAGAAATACCATTTTCCCAGTAGCGCTCTAGCACTTGTTGCAAGTGGCACATATGATTAGATCGGCACTTTGAAAAGATAGTTAAATCATCAAGATATACAACTATGAATTTGCCAATTTCATCTTTAAAATCCATATCCATAGCTCTCTAAAATGTAGGGCCAGCATTTATTAATCCAAAAGGCATTCTTTTGTATGCAAAAGTACCCCAAGGCATGGTGAATGCAGTCTTGTATTGACCAGGTTCAACAACTTCAACTTGGTTATAGCTTGAGAATCCATCCAACATTGATAACATTTCTGATCCTATTACTATTTGGAGAACTTGGTCCATGATTGGCAAAGGGTAATTGTCTTTCAAAGAAGATTGATTTAGATTCTGAAAATCAACACAAATGCAGATTTTGCCATTTTCTTCCTTACATGAACTATATTTGCAATCCATGTAGAATGATGAATTGGAAAAATAATTCTAGCATTTAACATTTTCTGAATCTCAGACATAATTATAAATGAAATCTTTAGATTGTATTGTCTAGATTTCTACTTGTAAGGCATTGAATCAGCCTTGAGAGGAATATGATAATGGATTTCATCAAGACTGAGAGACTTTAGATCTTCGTATGAATATGCCAAGACATCAATGTATTGACAAAGCAAAGAAGTAAATTTGAATTTTTCTTTAGGTGTACAACACTTACCAATGTTGACCATTTTTGGATTTTCTTCATTGGTCAGATTCACTTGGTCAAAGCCCTAAGAGAAATTCAAATATGTTTGTTGTTGCTTGACAAATCTATCGTGCTTGTCAAATAGCTTTTGAGAGAAACTAGACCTTTAGGTATTTTATTTCCTTTCAACTGTATAAACTCTTCATTTACATTTGAACTAGATTCAAAAAATAATTTAGACGTCTTAGATTCGCTGTCTTCAAAATACAGTTGTTTAAAATTGTCTTTTCTTTCCAAAAAGGCAATTATCTAATTATCATCATTGAAAATTTGCCAATGATCAGCATTATCAGGAACACTTGGCCTATAGATCAGCTCAATGGTATATTTGGCTTCTTTAAAATTAGAATGTGGAACTAAAAGAGTTCTTGAAATAGCCAGTGCATCAGCTCTATCATTGTATTCTCTTAGAATGGAAGAAATGTTGAAAGCATCAAAGCTTTCAATTTGATCCCAAATAATATTAAGGTAATGACACAGCCTTTCATTCTTAGTCTGATATGAATTTATCACTTGGTAGACCACTAATTCAGTGTCCCCTTTAGCATGAAGACACTTGATACCTCTTTTTTGGGCAGCTTTCATGCCCAGCAAAAACAATTCATATTCAGCTATATTATTCATGTTGCTAACTATAACTTATATGATGAAGGGAACATATCTCCTTGAGGAGATATCAAAACAATTCTGGCTCCAGAATCAGAAGAAGAACAACTACCATCAAATTCTAGAGTCCAAATCTCATCAGACACTAGATTTACTTCAGACTTTCCCTCATCAGAGATGGAGGGTCTTTCTTCATGATATGTATATAAAAAGTAATTACCCATACCTGTGGATTCAAAAAGGATTTGAGCTTCAGGAGCTGACGTCTTGGTGACTATATACTTTGCTTCCTTTTCAAGAAGTAATCTTTTCATCATGCCTTGTATAGGGATCCTTGCCTCAGATAGATCCATGTTCAACTCTCCTCCCACATCCTTGCAAAAATTCCATCCAAGCAAAATGCCATAAGATGCTGGAACTTTAGCCACTAATACAATCATTTTAATTCTCTTGTCTGAAAAGGCTGCAAATGCAAATTGAGCATCTTTGATCTACCCCAACAATGGCACTTGTTTGTTCTCCATGGAGAAACATCTACCAAATGTATTGGTTAATGTGAGACCAAGATATTCAGTGACTTTGGTAGGCATGACATTTTCAGATGCACCTAAATCTATTATATAATTACTCAGCTTGTGGCCATTGATTAACAGGGAAACATAGAATGGTTCTATTTTTCTAGAAGCAGCTGGAGGAGTAATAATCAAATTATTTGGACTAGGTGTATTTATTGGGGAATCAAAAGTCACTTTTTTGGCCTTTTGCACTGCAGGGACGGTCTGATTTTTAACATATTGGACCAACTTATTCAGTTGATCCAGATTGGACTGCAAGTACTCAAATTCAGACATTTGTATTTTTGTCTTTTTGACATGATCAATTATGTCAAATGTCTGAATTGAATTAGGTATTGAGAAAGGTACTTCAGCTTTTTGAGTTTTAGAAGGGACAGGAGGTATACTGGTTTGTGAATTAGAATTAGAAGGTGAAGGCAAAGTAGATGTATTTACCTTTTGAGTGATTATTGGATCTTTTGGTTGAAAGGGTAGAACTGATCCATGCTTAGCAATTGTGACTGTTGGTTGTGATTGCTCTTCTGTCTTTCCTTTATCAGCCTATTAGACTGATTGATTCTTAGATCTAGTAAACACTGCATATGATCCATTTGAAGCTTCTCCTTTGCTTCTAGGTTCATCTTGATAATTTAGGAAACCAATGTGGGAGTTGCTAGCTGATTCTTCTTAACTATCTTCAATGATATCAACATCATTTTCTTGATATAATTTAGGTTGATAAGAAAAATCTGATTCTATCTCAAGATATCCCATTACTAAATTAGTTAGAGGAGCTTCCAAGGCAAGTTTTCCTTATGGAGGAGGAAGATGATTTTGTTGTCCTTGGTTTCTAGCAACATTGCCCTGATATGACTGATTTGGGAATGTTCTTCTGTATGTAGGAGCAGAAGACATTCCTTGAGCCATTTACTTTTTGAGGGCAAGGAACTCATTCGCTAATTTTTACACCATTGGATCTGTGGTGCTTGTAGATGCAAATTTAGATGATGATGAAGCTCTATTTCTATTGGGATCTCTTCTTATTTTCCTTGCTAATATGAGATCATCTTCTACTTTAGTGGCCAAAAGTTGAGCTGCCTCAAGATTTATTTGGCCAGCACATCTCAAGAGGAAACTGACTTCAGGTAGCTAAGAATTAATGAAAAAGCATTTAAGATTCTCAGCTATAGGTCTGGAAATCATAGGAATTATATTCTTCAACTTGTCAAATTTAGCTATGAAGTCTCTCATAGGCTCATGTGGCTCTTTTTTCATTTGTGTAAGTTGAGCCAGAAGTGTATGTGCATCTTCTATAGGTTTGAATCTGGCTTCAAACTTATCTTTCAAAGTATTCCAATTAGTCACAGATTGAGCCTGTAAATGGTAAAACCAATCTGCAGTAGGACCTTGTAGTGTTTCAACAAAAAACTTGACTGCTACATCTTCAAATTCTACCCCAATTACTCCACAAGCTATACTGAATGCTGCAATATGTTCATGAGGATGAACTTTCCCATCACCATGGAATTTTAGGAAATTCCTCTAGAACTGTGTGGAAGTTCATGTAGAGGAGGAGTAAGATTGAGAGGGCCAAAAGCATTACCCTAGGGACCTTGAACTACCATTATAGGGTGCTAAAAAGGAAATGGGGTAATTATAGGTGAAACTTTATCAATAGTAGAAGTTGATATTTTGCCTGGTAATGGAGGTCTACTTTTAGTAGGAGAGAAGCTCTTGGTTTGTTGCAGATGAGATGGTGAAGAAAATAGATCAAAATCACTTTGATGTACTTGCTTGAACATAGGATCAATGACACCTTTAGCCCTTTGAATTTGTGTATATCTTGAATCTATTAGATTTGTAAAACAAAATTTGAAAAGAATTGACTTTGCTTCAGTTAGAGCTTGAGGCTTTAAATTGTGCATTCTTTTCCTATGGTGTGGATGTGAATGGAATGGATAGACTATAAATGGATAATGGGTAATTCCCCAGTGGAGTTGCCAAAAACTATTGGTTGATTATTTTTTCTATCAGCGTATTGGTAAACAAAATAGGTCTTATCAGCCAAAGCAAGAAGATTAGTCATCTTGATGTGTAAGTTTATCACATCAGAAGGAGACTTTTCTCTCCTCTCATCAAGGGGAGGTTCCCTATGGATATGCTATGTATATATATATATATATGTGAATAGAAAATAGTACTCAAGGGTAGGACCAGACATCCATCTCTCTTTCTTCAGAGATGATGTATACAAAACAAAGGAAGAACTCAAGAGAATGATAGACAACACTCCTCTTCTTTCAGAATAACTATTCAACTAATCATGAGAATACTCATAGAAATAAAAGCAGAATATGATTGAAGTATGGTAACTAGCAAATCAAGACATAGCACAAATTTTGTGCAAGAAATAATCAAGAGTGATATACGAAGAATAATAAAATCTCAAAGTCTTTCCAAAGTTCTTTACATAGCAATGAAAATATAAACACACTGAAGGGAGCTATGGGGGCATAAATTCTCTCCACAGTTGATTCTCCAGGACACCTTCTTGACAAATTTACTAATTGTGCTTATTAAATCAATGAAATAAACAAGATATCATAGCACAAAGTCTAAAAAAGTCTCTTATTTTCATTAACAAAATATGATAAATAGACTGAGCACAAAGTCTCAATGATGCCTCTCAATTTTGGCAGAGTTTCGTTCAGATTATCAAAAAGAAGATCCTTATTACAATAGAAGAAAGTCCCTTATATAGCCTCTTCAAAAAGGACTTGGGAATAATCCTTACTTCAATTTGCATTGAAATCTATTAAGGAGACATGCTATAACTTAGGGACACTTTACCCATTTGATTTTATCAATGCAAGGAAATAAGCCACGCTTATTGAAAGTTTGAACTTCCAATGTTCCACCTGGCAATCTGATCTTATCTTCATCATTCCTCCTTGTCTGGCTAATTGAATCGGGTCCTAGATTTAATTTGTTGTTCTATTTCTTCCCCACTTTTTGCTGGTCTTGGCCTTGAAAATTGTGAATGTATTTTGTTATATAGATCAAAGGATCAATGACTATTTTACTATCTCTAAAATTGACATTTACATGCCCGTCACTATGTTTCCAACAGCTAGTTGACTATGTTGAATTTGACGTGTTCGGGTGTGTCATCCCTTGGTCTTCTTTTATCTTTCCACTTGGCACTTTTCTAGATTAGACTTTGCCCTTTTGGGCCCTGAGAAATGATCCTTCAGCTTCATTTGTTAGCCCTTCATAAATTTCCCCCAGGCTTAAATGATCCTTCGGCTTCGTTTGTCGGCCCTTCACAAATTTCCCTCAGGCTTTTCCTTGGGCCATTCACTTTGAACATTCCTGTAGACATTTTCCCTAGGGAAAATTCCCATGGGCAAAAATTCTAGGTGAAATTCCCTAGGCAAAAATTCTAGGTGAAATTCCCTGAGCAAAAAGTCTGGGTGAAATTCCCTGGGCAAAAGGTCTGGGTGAAATTCCCCAGGCAAAATGTCTAGGTGAAATTCCCGTGAGCATTGGACAAGTCTTTGAAAAAGTCTTTGAACATTCATTTGATGAAGTGTCCTCTACAAGGGCACTTGTCCTTCAGAAAATTTCTCTTTTTCATTGAACCATCCCTTTGAACCTAGTCTATGAACCTTTGTTGAACCGGTTCAAAGGTTCAATGAAGTGCACCAAGCCTTTGAAGCAAAGCTGATGAAAGTGTTGAACCACTTGATTCAACACACCTTTAAACTGTTGGAATTTGAACCAAAGGATGAACTAAACATTGAACCTGTTGTTGATTGTTTGCTGATGAAAATTCCTATAGAAGTCATGAATCTCATTGAGCTTGGACGTTGAACCATTTGATTGAACCAATTTAGAGGTTCAATGAAGCATGCCAAGCACCTTTGAACTAAAAAGAGATGAACTTGTTGTTGAACCGTTGAACCAAAAAGCCTTGAACCAACTGAAAAATCAAATGATTGAACCAAAAGATGCTGAAACAAAGGAAATGAACCATCTAAGTGAAATAAAGCATTGAACTGCTTGGTTAAACTTGGACGTTGAACTTTTCCTTTGGTTGAACCGACTGTTGAACCTTTGAACGCATTGAACCTGTTGAAGCAAATAAACTTTGAACCTTTCCCAAAAAATGAACAAATGTTGAAAATCAATTCTTTTGACTGAAAACCACCTGCAAGAGTCTGTAGATTTTCCTTTTCCTATTGAGTCCATAGATTCAAGCCTGCAGAGTCCATAGATTTAAGCCTGTAGAGTTCATAGATTCAAACCTACAGAGTCTGTAGATTTTTTTAGAAGCTCTGAAAATGAGAAATCTGAATATCTAAGACAAATGTTGAAAATGGAAGATATTATTTTGGTTTGTAGAACCAAAATAATTCAAATGTTGTTCCAAAAATGACTTTTATTTTTGGGAGACAATAGGCCATACATAAATACCAATTTCAAGGAGATTAATGGGTTAAAATTCTATATATTGAGTGGTGAGGAAATCCATATCCTTATCAATGGCATGTTCCTCACTTATTATTATTATAAGCACTGTGTCCTCTTGTACATAGTAGATAGTTTCTTTCCTCTAAGTGTTCTTGCACATGCTTGTTAGTTATTGGTTTGTTCTAGTTGTTTATTTTTGTGTGTCTTTGTTATTTCCTTATCTCTTTTTTTGTGTCTTTATGTGTTTTTTTGGTCCTTAAGGTCTGAAAGGTATTAGTCATAGTCATTTTGTAGTCAAGGGGCTTTATCTAGTCATGAATGATAAGAAAAGAGAGATTTTGAGTCCTCTTGACTAGCAAGAAAGTCAAGCTAGCTAAGTTACAACAAATGTTCACCAATTTATATCCTCAATCCTAAAAATAGGTCAACCTAATCCTTTATATCCCTATTCCACCATTAAACTTCATGATTTTTATACTTCCTGATGAGCTAGGATAGTCCAAAACAAGGTCAATGATTGTAATATCAAATGCAGTAGGTCTAATGTCTTATCATGTCATGAAACACATAGTTTTTATCCCTAATCCATATTTAAATTTGTGTCAAGTTTCCTCCTAGTGTTTTATAATATGTTAAGGTCCATAATAGGTTTTTAAGTGGTCTTGACATTTTATAAGTGCCATGGTGGAAATGATTGAATGATGCAGCTGATGAGTCATCATGATCTTTGTAGTGTATGCAAGATATGTAAGGTATGGCTTGATTACAAGTTTTTAAAAATGATATGAAGGTAAATGGGAGGTTAATTGAAGCCTTTAGTTGGCCCTAATGTATTTTCATAAGTTTCAAATGATATTCATTTGAAATCCCCTCTTAAATTCATGTATGTGGTCTAAAAGGTGAATATCTGACCTTAATGTGACATCACTTGACCTCAAAAGACCACTAAAACCACCATTAATATCTTAAATATCCTTAATGAATCCCATTAGTCAATACGTAAATCATTTCATAAATAATTAATTCCTTCTCACAAGTCAACACACCTAATTACTAGTAAATGGACCCCACACATGTCAAAATGTGCCTCTTTAACTCACCAATTTGTACCATGAACTTTCATACATCACCTAACCCATATTTTCCCTCATCCTACTTGATAATAGTGGTTTATGGTCTAAATCATTAAAAAACATAAGGAATTTGTAGGTTTTAGAAGATTTTAGAGTGGTACAGATCTGTATAATATAAATTAGCTCAGTTAGCATCAAGGGTCTACAAAGGGAGTTCATTATAGGCGTATGTTGAAGAAATCAAAGTGTTTCAGGGCCCAAAGGGCCAAAAAATGATTCACTTTCCCTATTTATCTCATTGGTAGACATGGAGAGCACTCCAGGTTTGTGCTCATCTATATAAAAGAGAGAGAGAGAGAGGGTCTAAGATATTGGCCAAATAAAATATATTTGATGACCCTCCAATCATGGGTATTTATTTTAGAGTTAGTATTATAAGATATATGAATATTCAATTAGAAGATGAGTGATTTAGTCACCATCCTGATCTACCTATGGAAAAATAAGGAGAATGGTTTCATTGAGTTTCTAATTTTTTGATCAAATTGATGAGTTTCTAGAGACTTTCCATGTCCTTATTAACACTTGATTCACATGTGTGGGCATATAGAGGTGAGAAATGTCTAAACTATCAATATTTTCATACTACAAGAAACATTTCATTGATGAGGAGTATATAGAGAATATGTATGAAGGTGAAGGTGTTTTAAAGTGAAATGATTATGTCATGAGGTTTTCCACACCTCCTTAGTTCAATTTTAATGTTCAAATTGATCTCCAATCCTCCAAAATGGTGTTTCCAAGTGATATGACTTTTAGATGTGGGTTTTATTACATAAGAAGGTAGTATATTGTCTAATTGTGGATTGAAGGTTATCAAAACACATCAAATTGATGTTGTATTCATACCAAGATATCTTTATCTCAAGTTATTAAAACTTCATCATATCCCCCATAGGCCTAAGAAACACCAATGTGCCCTCAAACACCTTCACATTATTGTTCAGTAGATATTAAGGTTATTTAACAAAAGTTAAGGTTTTTGGAAAGTCCTAGGTTTCATTTTTCACTATGTATGCATCATTTATGGCATTGAAAGTGTTATTTTTTTAGGCAAATGCATAAAGATGTCTAGGGTCCTTATAGGTCACCTTTGGTGTGAGCTCATAGTTCATATTAATCCCTTAAAGAGCCTCTACCATTTGAAAACATTTTTAATATCATTTCACCTTAGTTTCAATCCCTACATTCCAATGTCAATTTCCATATGACCATACTATCATTACCCTCAGTTCATCACCCCTACCCAAGTTCAAGACATGAAATAAAAGCCTAAATACCAATAAGGCTATCAATAACCATAATTTCCATTAATAAATGGACCTATGTAGATATATATCCTATTGAGAAGGTAAATAATCATCTATATGAAATAACCTAGGCCTACCATG
Source organism: Torreya grandis (assembly GCA_037957365.1). Classification (NCBI taxonomy): domain Eukaryota; kingdom Viridiplantae; phylum Streptophyta; class Pinopsida; order Cupressales; family Taxaceae; genus Torreya; species Torreya grandis. Next base: position 853,651 of record JARHVA010003950.1, on the reverse strand, counting down.
TAAAATTCCTTTAAAGTCATCATACATATATCATCCCTGAGCATAAGAAGTGAATATGAAAAAATAGATGAATATCTCAAAGAGGTGAATGAGAACATAATAAATCCATAAATATCTCAAGTAACTAAAAATTAACTCTCCTCAATTATATACTTCTTCTATAGACCCCTTCTCAATCAATATACATGGCTTAGTACTCATAGTATTGTTGATGGTCTATACCAATCAGCTAGTCTATAAAAGCTAGTGAAGATGGCCTAGTCATCTAAGTGAAGTGAGATTTAAAGTATAAAATATTTGAAATGTGCTTATCATAGTATGGATGTTTGATTTAGGTTGAAAAAAATTTAACTCATATAGTTTGAAGGTCTAGTTCAACTCTCACAATCATCCAAAAAGTAAATGAAGAAGAGACTAGGCTACTAGTCCATAAGGCCTACTTAACCAACAAAATTAATATGTTAATGGGTGTAGAAATATTATATGGATTTAATGTGCCATAATAATTCATCATTAACTACCCTTTAATGTGATAAAACTCCATGTTTATAGGCATTATGAAGTATTTTGGGTAGTTTCTAAACATGGTCAATGTTCAAGTATGGGCAGCCACTTAATCCCTCATGAAAAAATACTAATTAAACATATTTCATTTCTTAATTAATAATTAGGGTATATGTAATTGAATAAGTATGGTGTAAATGGGCTCTCCATGAGTCAAACTTTACTAAAATAAGACCCTAATGTTTCAAAGAGATTATTTAAGGCACTTATCAATTCAAGCAATGCATGGATGAACATGCAAGATTATTATAAGTACCATATGACCATTATGGCCTATTCATACAAATACTATTATAATTTTAATTTCTCTCTCTTTTACACAACTCTATATATTCATGCATTGAGTCCTTTATTTTCATCCCTCGATAGGGTGTGGCAAAACTTTGCCAAATTATTTCTTGAGCATTTGAGAATCAATAGAGAAAGATTGGTTATAGACATATTACCATCATTATTTTTTGTTATGGTTGTTAAAATGTATAAAAATATGATTTTCATCTCCTTTTTTAGGTCCTCTCTTTCACCCAGTGTTACAATGTTATCTTATGTAGGTCATGTGAAGTGTTGATAGGTGGTAGTTATATTTAGGAGTGAGTTGATTGGTAGTGTATCAAACAAACCTTCATCACATTGACTTCAATTTTTAGACCTTCCACATGAAATACTCATGTTTATGAGTGATTCAATAAGTATTTTAGTTACTTGTCTTTCATTAGATTCATAAAGTGTGTTTAAATATTAGTTAGGAGAGGATAAGTGAATATTGGTGCATCACCACCCTTAGAATAGGTTTCATTTTCATGTTTTCATCCAAATATTAGTAGGTCTTTGGAAGAGATTTTAATTTGATATATCAGGGGAGCTAGCCCCATAAGCTATAGGTTTGGTCTTACTATAGGTCACCCATAACCTTTAGGCTAATAACATGTTATTCAAAAATTGAAGGAGAATTGAACTATCTAATTCAAAGGATACATATTGGAGTGTTAACAATTCCCCCACTAAATTTGGAGAATATAAAAACTATTGTAAATGTGGAGAAAATGTTTCCATAACATTCCCCCAATATAATATAGAGATATTGAGTACTGAATAAGTGTGGATATCATGTATTTTTGGTATTCCCCCATTATAATTTAAAGCTATAAAAATATGGAATGATTGCATGCCTCTATGACATGCCCCCATTGATATTTCTTACATTTTAGGTGAGAAGAAGTACAATATGGTAGTCACCTCACCTTAAAAAGGTAAGATAATAATATAAACTATGTATGGATCATGTAGTATATAGTAGTAACATGTATGGGTAGATATAATATTACAACATGCAGTATGTGATCACATCAAATACTAATGATGCATGGTTTAGATCATGAAAATACCTAAGGAGCAATAGTACAAGCTCAACTATTAGTCAAACACACACACACAAGGGTACTATAATGTAATTAAAAGAATATAATGGTCTAAGGAGATCTCATATAAGGGGCATGTTTAAATTCCACACAATCAAATAGACATGACTTACTCAAATGCCCAGAAATCATGTAATTACATATTCAAATGTCCATACAACCAATAATGAAATTTTCAAATGTCAAAATAGGCAATCAAAGACACAAGGTCCACAATCAATGAAGCATATATAAATTCTAAAACATGTTATATAATTAAATATAATAGAAATCAAGGATGTAAATAAAATAAATCATAATATGAAGGCAATCAATGATAACATATCATACCAGTTCCTAAACATATTTATTTGCATGAAATGTTAAGTACATAACATATCAATTACATTGACAAAGATATAAGCATGTATAATTATATAAGCTCAAACATGATAATGGAAAGTTATAATTCAATAATATAACCTAGGAGTATCATGATAAATTAAGTATATTCCCCCAACATACTTATGATGTGAGTGGAGGGAAAAACCAACATCTGTATGTGTATATATCATACATTTAGATATGACTCTATCACACTCAAATGAAGTGTGAAATATATGTGTATATAGGAAAGGAATAATATTCTATATCATAACTTGAAATAAACAACATATGTATAAAAAATGGTACAACTAAGAACATGCTGCAAAGTTTTGTTATTTTTTTAAATTTGTGGAATATTTTATTTTTCTAGAATATTAATTATTTTCAACCTTAGGTTGGTTCATTTTAATTTTTTTTATCATGTTTAGATAGGTAAAAATGGTGAATGGTATGTTCCTCCATATGATTTACATGTGAAGTAGAATAATGATTACCATCATGTGGTACATGAATATATTTTCCCTCGTGGGAAAAGGAGATACTTTGTTGATTTTGAATAATTTTAGATTCCATTTGGTATAACCAAAAGGTTCCAACTATAAATAAATATTGAGATTTTTATGGCATAACCCAAACTCTTATTTGAATTAATTTAGGACCACAATAAATTGGTATTATTATGTTACCTAAGGAGTCTTTATATGGCCTCATATGCTTATGTTAGATCTAGATAATTAGATTGATGTAGGTGTCTAACCCTACCATAGGTGTCTTATATATAATAATAACTAGATTATGATGTGACCAACTAGAGTCTTATGGGTGTTTTATTATATTTATTATGATGTCTTTATATTTCATGCATAGGATATCACTCTTTGTCAAATGATCAAACCCTAGATCTTCTCCCTTGGAATGACTAAGGGAAAGATAGGTTAGTGGTATCATGGTGTTTATTTACACCAATGACCCCTCTATATATGTGCACTAAATACATATTAAATACTAGGAAAAGGGATTTAAACTTATGTAGTAATCCCATATGTTTGAACTTGTGTGTGGATAAGGATGCAATGTGTGATAATCAGAGACATGTAGTGACCTAGATTGTAAGTTTGAAAATATGGCTCATGGTTTGTTCTTTAAATTCTTTCATTATGTATAAATACTACTCTAATGTCTTATGTAAGTGTATAGGAAGATATAAACTAGGTACATGTCAAAAAATATCAATGAAGTATAAGAATTAAGTTTAGAGATTTTTGCATAGTTTAGAAGGCCTGGTCATCATAATAATAATGGTAAGGCTAAAAAATAATAGCTTGGGTACAAAGAAATATCAAATGCATGCCTTTTAGTAGCATGTAATTCTATAATTGAAAGGTTCAACCATGATAGTTATTTTTTAAGTGTACAAGATGGAGGTACTAAATAAATAATATTATGGTAGATATAAATATTTATTTTACTTGTGTAAATATTATATTGGAATTTTCATAATAATAATTTAATCTTGAAGGGATTAAAAATCACAAAACCTATGTATATTTTATTGAATATGCATAGAATTTCCATTAAGAGGTGTGAGAGGGATAAACTCTTCCTTCTTGATTATAAATGAGATACTTGCTTATTATTGATTGATAACATTGAGAGAATTAGAAATAATAAGAGATTCATTATCATCATGTGGTAACTTTATTTTAAGATTATAAATTTGTGTCACAAGAGTATCATCATGAAAATATAATCATGACGATGGGGTAGGAGTAAGATCACAAGATGTGTGATGAAGAATGCCATTAATTTTATTTTTAGCATTTGATATGCTAAGGGAAGAGGAAATAGGTTCATCCTAATAGGTTGACATGGGGAAAGAGCTACAAATTTTAGACTCAAATCCATAATTTTTAAATGATTAAATTTATAAATTACTTATTAATTATTAATGCCTTACTAGGAAATCAATTTTCTCTATATTTTTTTAATCATGCTTTGATAAATTTATTTCAAAATATTACTTTATTTGAGAATTATATTTCTCTTTGTTTTATCTAAATTAATAGTCAAGTAAGACCATGATTTTTTAATGGATTCATGTTACCAATGTGCATGAAACTAAATAATAAATCCATGATACTTCTTCCAAATTTTTTTGGTTGTTTCAATTTTTCCATTCAATGCGAGTAGAAAATAAGGAAAATTGACTAGCCATGATATATAGAATGAAAATAAATGCAAAAAATAAAATTCTTGTGGAAAAAAATTTAGCATGTAACAAGTTAATTACTATGAATATAATGTAATAAAAAAATCAAGGTATAAAGGTGATCAAGGGTTTGAATAATTGTGTGGGTTCTCATAAATACTTTCTCATTTATTGATTGGTGTTAGCCAAATGTTTCAAAACAATAAATACAAAGTTATACCCATGTATGAAGCCCACTAACCCCATTTTCAAGGGTACAGTGAGAGTAACATACCTAGGTGATACACTCTTTTAATGTGTACCACAAATCAAATGGATAAAAGAGTCTTCCTATTGGTATAATCAAGGAATCCTAGGTGTTTTTGATATACCATGAGGCACATGAAAACTAAAAGTATATGTTTAATGTTGTAAAATGGATATGAAAATTGTGGTAAACCCATCATGCCATGATGTTTATAAATATAAAACTACATATCCCTTCAAGAAAGGCACTAATAAGTTTGAAAATTATCAAAGCATAATTATTAAAACAAGGAAAAGAAAATTTTTAAAAAAAAAGAGAAAATCAAAAGCGAAGTATTTTTGTGTACATAGATCAAAAAAATTCAACTTGAATTTGAAATAAATATCTTTCGTGTCACATTTATCCAAGGTTACAAAACAAACTTCTTCAATGTTGGATTAAATCCAAGGTTAAAAATTTTTAATCCTCATGTATCAAATTTTATCTAAGGTCAAAGGCTATTTTATTTTATCATTAAGAATTTACATAAATTTGAATTAAATCCCATGACAAAAATTAATCAATCATCAAACATGTCTTCTAAACATTGCTAGTTCACTAGAATGTTTAACCATTTTTAATTTAATGATTTAATCTAATGGAAGTAAAATATTTAAATTATAATGGTGATATATGTTGATATGATATTAAAATATATTCAAATATAATATTCTAAAAATATTATTTGAATTATAAATTTTCTAAAAATAATAAATAGGCCGAAGGATGTGCAAAACACCCTAAAAAGATTAAATGTTGACTTTATAGGCTTACTATAACTATAAACTATGTAAAACAACCTATAAACGGAGTTGTATTAGAAAATAGTAATTCATAGTTTACAAGGACAAGTATATAAGAGGTGGATAGGGTGTATTACAACTTTGTATACTAACTACGACCTCATCCTAGTTAACTATGTGCCTTATTTATTGATCTTGGTCTGTGTGGCTATTTTCAAGGGTTGACTGATGAATTTTATGTTTTATGTTGTCACTTGAAATATATAAAAAATATAAAACCCTTTTTCATGTATGATAAATAATATGGAGATAAAATGTAAAAAGGGGGAAATGGGTAAGGCTAAAAATAGAGTTGGATTCAAAAACCCCATGTAATTGAGTGTCACCTAAAAATCAAAAATAGGCCTCACATTGATGTATTTATCCATCCTAAGGTGATTGTGTGATCCTTGATTATGAAAATATATTAATATAGCTATAATATTAATTGAAATTATTGATAATGGATTCCCTTTATCTACAATAAACAATATTTAGACTTGGCTTATGAATTTTGAATGTTACAAAAATTAATCTAGAATAAGTAGTGATCTTTTATTTAGTGTGTAGTGTAATTTATAGATAAATGTAATGGGGGGTAATGAGTAACCCTAATTTTATTTTATATGTGAATAATTAGAATAAATTCATTAATTAAATTTACCAAATTCATGAAAGATCCATTGTGAAATGTCTTGATTGGGAAAAAGTGACCATTGGATCATAGGGGACAAGGTTATGTTAAAAGACTATATGTACCCTAAATTAACATGATGTGACATTCCTAATACAAAGCTAATGATGATGTGATGATCTCTTATTTTTTTATCCACAAGGAACTCTCTAGTTCTCATCCCTCCTATTCCTCATCCACTCTCCTAAGTACCTCAAAATTCCCTTTTACTGGCCTTTGCAACTTCCTTGTATTTCATCTCCAAAATATTTCATTGGTGATGGAACCACCATTTTTGGTGATATAACCAGCATCTATAGGTTTGAATTATCATTTCCATGATATTTTCATCAAAGCAATTTTATAAACCACCTTGGCAAACCCATCATATACGGTTGGTTTCTTTTAAAATACACATCGACTATATAACACTTAGCATACTAATCTCATTTAAAATACACATCGATTATCTAAAAAATTGACTATATAACAAGTGAATAAGTGATGCCAAATTTAGTTCAACTAATCTCCATTTTTGGTTTTATCTCATCTTTTCCCAATCTTTTTTTATATCTTGTGCATCCTCTAATTAGAGAGTTTCCATAATTCATACAAGAACATACGGAGCTAGCATACTAAGGATTCTTTTATCAATACACCACATGCACTTTAGTTGATCTATGCCTTGGTTAGGTTGGAATTATCTTAGATTTATATAATTTTATTATTTATTAAATTATATTAGTTTAGTTTTTATTTCAATAGATTAGTTTCAATATCCATAAAAGAGTAAATTTGATAGGGAAGGAGATCTATTTTTTTTTATTATCTTTGCTACAAAAAATGATAACTAACTTTGAATATGTTTCCATTCCAATATATTGGGTTTGTTTCAATTATAAAATCATTCCACTAGTCATTTTGTGAATATATTATCCAATTCTCAAGTCATATACATCCAATATAACATTATCTTTCCAAAATACAAAGAATTATCTTGCATTCCAAATAATTACCTAAGCAATCATAACAACTTAGAAAATTATAGGTGCATAAACAAGGATGATATATTTATAATTTATTTGTTTTAGTGAGTTATAATTATTTTCATTATACTATTTAATATATAAAATCAAAATTTCCATTTATATTTCTATCTTACCAATTCATTCAAAAATCTTGTTTATAGCAAATTAGAGAAGTTGAAAACTAGTCTAGTTTGTTTGTGAACAAATAAAATCAAAAGAAAGTGTTGTGTTATTTCTAGTTTAGATCATATTTATTACTTAATTTATTACATAAATAGACTCAATTTGAATACTTAATTCATCCCATACAAAAACAAACAAAAAAAAACATCAACTAGTTTACATACAAACAAATCTAAGAAAAATCAACATCTTGTGCAATAATATAGGTTTCTTCTTCTCTTATTACATACATTATAAACCTTGGAAAATGATTAAAAAAATAATTTTAAATTTAATATACTTTTATATTTGTCATTTCTTTGATTTCATCATTTCATTTTCAACAAACAAGCATTTACTCCCATAAAACCAAGAAAAGCCAAAAATAATTAAAAAATAACAAAAAGAAAACTATCAAAAAGCCTTGCTAAAACATGCAAGCCCTATTTCCTACCAAAATCCTATCCAACACATGTTTTGTATATCTATTTATTATTTTTATATTTTCATTTATCCATCTTCCCTCTTCATTATATTTATTTTACAAGTATTCATAGACCCCCAAAATTTGTTTGGATGGGACATTGGTGGAGCTCTTGGACTATAGGGATATAGGAGAAACTAGATCAGTTCTAGTGAGCCATCATTTATGAGTTATAACAAACCAAAATTAAAAACCAACATATAATACTAATTATATTATTACTCTCTTCCCAACACTCAGATAAGAAGTGGGGTTGTCATTCAGAGAATATGAGATGTATCTAAAACTGCATGTAACCACCCTAACTATAATCCCATGTGTAATCACCTAAAAGTGGTATTTGAGTGATAAGAGTGATAATTGAGACTAACATTTCCTATATTAGATAATATTATCAAAATTTTATAGCATTTTTGTGGGCCATAAGCATCCCTAATCAACTCAAACACAGTCCCAAACCTTCATTTCTTGATCCTTGAGTTTCATGTCTAGTGTTCTGCTAGCTAGATATTAACACCACATTAAGGACTCTAGATCCATGTGGTGATAGTGTCCCCAAAATGGTGCTTATGTCCTTTACCCTATCTTTCTTGAAATAATATATTTATAAAGGTAAAACACTTCTAAGGTTAGCCTAAACATCTTTTATTATCTGCATAAGCACCAAAACACTATAAATACATGAATTTTATCCCTATATTCACTAGATGGAAATTAAAAGAAAAATACCTATTCAAACATGAAACAAGTTTAGAAAAATAAAGGTTATTAATCCCTATTCTTCCCTACTTCTGCATACTACCATTTACATCAATCCTAAGCTTAGATTTTTTAGATTTCTAATCTCAAGCACATTCAAGGCACTCAAGGAAACTATCATACTAGCATACTTACAATTGCACCAGTACCTATATGGGCATAAATACATCAGTCTTGATCCCTCCTCAGAGTGTTGGTATGTAACTCTCTTCATAATGGGGTGTTGAGAATGTCTAACATATCCTACTAATAAACACACTTTTCATCTCATACCTTACTTTCAAGGAGGGTTAGGTTTTTCATCATAAATCAGATATTATAGGCACAATACAAATTTTTAGACTTCATGCACATAAGAATAGAACCCGGAAGCAAAAACACAAGTGCACCTAAAATTTGAGGATAGTCTTGCACATAAGACATTAGTACCATTATCAAGACACTAAAGCCACATGGCACCTCTATCCAAATGTGGCATTATTATCCATGAGGGGTATTGATATAGGGATATAATTGATGACACTTAGACCTATTTTTATCTCATTTTCCATCACTTAGATCATCCATGTCTGGTGTTTTCTAGATAAGTCTTTATTTTCACATATTTATTACTATATTTATAACTTCAAAGATAGTCAAATCTATAATAACTTAGTGGTTATTTTATGCATATTATTTCCCTAATTTAAATAAATTATCCCTTTAATCAAACTTATGATTTACATAAATGAAACCCTAAAAGGTTAAAACATTTGGTGAACCCAACATACTTTGAACATTGTTCAAACCCTATCCCTAGATGCTCTTAGGGTTTGTATCATTTTACTGTCTGTGCTTAGATTCTAGTTCTAAAATTTAAGATTTGTTTCAATATATTTGTTTGTAATATTTTATAGATTAAAATGATTTAAAGGTTTAATATATACAAAAACTTGTTTTCCTACTTCCCAAACCATAATGGAAGAATTTAACAATCATTGCAATGAGACTGGTAAGAAATTTCAATATTTTTTGTCTAAACAAGTGGATATGCAAGATGAAATAATCATTATTATTTATGAAGAACTCTAAAAATCAAATAATGGTCAATCTTCAACTCCTCTAGTTAATAATATTATTACACCTATACTGGGGTCAACTTAGCTAGCATAACCTAAAATTATAATTTAACAAAATTTAGTTATAGTTACACCGTGTGTGTCTAGTTCCTCCAATATATATGTAAAATCCCTTATGCACAAGGTTCATACTCTACAGGCTAAGGTGTTACATATTGAGAATGGAACCACTAGACCATCACAAGCCTTAGATTCTAACTTTTTGCTACATACACCTTTGACACATCACATAGGGGAAACTCCCTTTCCATATAGATTTTTGGTACCTAAGATTAAATTATATTATGTAAAGGGTGGTTTATAGCATCATCTCATAGCTTTTCATGCAACATGTTTGGACTATGTGTTTAATAATTGACATCTCATAAAGTTGTTTCCATGCAGTTTAAAGGACTATGCCCTATAAAGGTTTTATGTCTTACTAAATTAATATATCATAGCATTAAATAATTTAGCATACATGTTTTTATCATATTTATTCATCAATATTAGTGATAAGATATCATATGACCAAGTTGCACAGTTAAAGCAAAATTCAAATGAATCTATCATAGAATACATCTTACGATACAAGACTATATTATCTAAATTGACTAGCCCCATGGAAAACAAAGATATTTAGGACATCTTAAAAAATATTCTCTTAACATCATTACATGAAATATATCTTGTTTAATAAGTTTTCAACATTCATAGATTTGTGACACAAAGAAAAAGAAAGAAAGGTAAAACTTTTATCAAAGGGAAAACTAAAATATACTAATGGATTAGTATTATTAACTTCTAAGAGTTAAATTAAAAATACATACAAGGTAAGGGATATAGATAGTAAGAGTGATAAAATGGCCATAATTAACTTAGCCTCAAAGCCATCTCTTCACTTAGTTTTATCATCTCCTCATCATTGAATCTTTACCAACCTTCTAGAGTCACCATCATGGGTTTTACATCAACTCTTGGAATGTAATGCCATGTCTCTCTCTCAAATTAAATAGGTTTATATGACATGGCCTAGTAAAAATAATTATGATTCCAATGCATTCTAAAATTATCATAGGGCATTGGGACATACAATAAACTGATGTATAAACTTAAAACATAAGATACAAAATTTAATCTAGTCTAACTTTATTGATGTGGGAACACATATAGAGGCACAAAAATTAAATTAAATGGTAGCTAAGGAATTAAATATATTCTCATATCCATTTCCAAATCACACAATAAATGAGGTAAGGAGCACATCATGTATTTACTACACATATTAAGCACATCCACCACTAGCTTCATATCATATTATTGTATATGGGGCACAAGCATCATTGGCATGTACATACAATAGTTCCAATTAGGCCACTCATCATCTTATTAATCTAGGTGATTATTGATGATGATACATATTTTCATGCACTCTTTTTATAAGCATACATAGATCACCATTATATCTAGAGTGTTATGGTTAATAATGGGTCAATCATTAGCATGTGCACTATGCCACTTTTACAACATTTGGGGTATTCAAAGTAGGATATATTACATATAGACATAATTATTAATGGTTTATATCTTCACATTCAGAACTCCATTAGGAATATTATGCTTCCATTATAGGTTGGACCAACACATATAACCACTCATTCCTTAGTAGAACCTAGTGCATGCATGTTTGATATGTTATTAGGTAGGACATGGATATAATTGACATGATCCATCCCTTCCACAATACATATATGCCTAAACTACATACACAAAAATAAAGTGGTCAAATTTAAGGTTCTTCCATATGAGTATCATCTACCTATCCCATAGGCAGTTACTCATAATCACCAGTTACAATTTTAACATAGTTACCAAACATAAAATAGTTATCAGTTACAACTTAGAGCATAATTCATATTGATACATCATAGAGTTTAGTAGATCTATTAGTTCATGGGAGGTCTACTCCTATAATTCTTATATGTATGCATACTCTCCCATGGAAACCATTATTAGGGAGACCCATGAATTAGAGATATGTCACATATTCTAGAGGGCCTTCCTCCATTCACTTTTTGCTAAGATTAGTATTATGGGGCTCTCAAGGTTCTTAGCATAGGTAACCTATGTCACTTATAGATTATTCTACCAGATGGGTTCATAAGACCCCTATAGTTCACACAACACCATAATTAATGATATAGATTCCTAGCACCACTACATAAGTAGATTAAGATATAGATTACTCAGTATATCAGACTATGGGATCATAGTTGTCCTTTCGCACAACATGCATGATCACAATTCCCTTATTTGATATAGGTCACAATGATATTGATTCTCCCATGAGACTCATCAGTTAGTATGGTTTCTACCTTCATTTACATACTTTCCTTCTCTCTTGCTCCTTGTACATATTTCATTTTTGGATTGCTTGTACATAGATTATAACTAGAAAATACAAAAATAATGCAATATTTCAAAAATATTAAAATAATTACTTAAAAAACATAAAGATTATAGATTTTATGTAATTTTATGTTTACACTTCTTTTATTTTTCAAACACTATATATGTTACTTATCTTAGTATAGTTGGTTTTACCATACTACATGCTTCATTCATTCTTATCGAGTGATTGTAGATTGTGTACATGACTTAGGTCCACTGAACTAATCTATAATTATTATTATGTATCCATTAAGGGCATATACACTAATACATTGGTCTACACTTGACATATTCACCCACTTGGGACATCTCATTCATAATTTATATTACCAGGTTCTATCCTTACATACTCTACATTCCAATTTTAGCATTTTTATATCTTCATATTAATCATTGATACTCTTACTTAGATTTTTTTTTTGACTATTACTAATTTAGACTCAAAATATGTACATCTTATATCTTACATAGATTTGTATTACATATTTATGCATGCTTTCACTTTTATATTTTATAGCTTAGAATTGATTTTTTTTTTATGCTTATTTTATTTGAGGGCATTTGAATATGTCATTTCCCTTTATATCTACACCACTTCTTTTCATAGTAAGCATGCCTTAGAAATTTTCCCATGTCCCTTGTATGTGATATCTTGATTATATATGTAAACATTTTAACATGTCCTTCTATGTGGATCTAAGCCAACTTGTTTATTTCTTATGAATGTGGATGTTTGTACATGTCCTTGTATGTATTGTTTTCTAAGATTTGGTGGCATGTAACCATGTCCCTTTTATTATGGCCCCTTGGTCTATATTATGTGACTCATGAATTTTATATGTATTCTTTTTTATGTTCATCATAGCCATGACACTTGTATTTGATTATTAAACACACCTATTTTTTATGCCATGCGGGACCTCATGTATCTACCCTTTCTAATTGGTTTTTATGATGGACATCATGCCTCATCCCCTTAGGTAGCTACTAAATTTTACTCAATTTTGTTATTACATACATTTATTACATCTATCTTGACACCCTTATGTAATGTTAGACATGACATACAACTTACATTACATACTTATGCTCAGATTCTATTATAATTTGATGTTATGTTTGTACATTATATTGTATTATCACATAGTTATCATATATTATCTATCTAACACACATTTTATAGAGATTTTTATTTTGAGGATACTTATTGCACAGGTTCAAAAACTAGCCTCAAAAGAAGGGGCTTTCACAAGGGTTTATCACTGAGATTAGGCTCATGTATTACACTCACAAAACATTTTTTAGCACATAGACTTAGTTTTAGAAAATTAGACACAGGTAAACATAGAGGGAAAATAGTGAATAAGAAAGTAGTATAGTGACACAAAATGTATACCAAAAATACATTAGCACCCAAATATGGAACTAGTGCCACATGGAACTACTATCCAAGATGTGGTACTACTATATAGTAGACTTAGTTTTAGGACAACTAAAATTTTCCATAATAATACATCAAGTATAATATAGGTTGACATAGATCTAGTTATAGGTTTGATAGTTATACTCAATTTTTACTTAGATTCACATTAGCTTAGATTAAATTCATACAATTTGCTCAAATTGGGGGAATCATGCACATCATGATCATTCAAATATTTATTTTAGATACATAGATACAATTATTACAACTTAGTATAGAATCAATATAGTCAAATACCAGATTGAGGGCATGTGCATGATACATTATTTCCATATACTTAGTTACACACTAGTTGATCATATGGAATGTCAAATTTCATGTCATTATGTATATTGTATACACTTGATATCATATTCTAGGTTATAACTAGTTTCATGCCTTACTCCATATGTAGTGGTTGGCATTCCCAAGTGGCCCAAATATTCCTAATGTACTCAAGTAGCCATGGAACCAACATACACAATTAAACATTTACAATACTTTGAAAAAGTCAATTTCATATGAATATAATACACATGGGTGGAAAATGATGGATTTTTATCCTACTTAAGTTATTGATAAACCCACATGAGAGGGTTGGACATACTTTCAATCCAATCTAAACTATTCATAGGGCATGATCCACCAAATAGGGGTAAAAAATGATGGATTCAAAACTAGATTGAGTTCTTGAGCCTCCCACACATGAGGATTGAGTAAGTTATAAGATCTATACAATTTATTAAATGATTGATCATTATAAACACACATAGGTTATCACCGAGTTCATATATTGGTTTACATATCGAATGAGGTATATTCATTCCTTTCCTATTTCTTATCTCTTTACTTAGTTTTACTCAGTTATTTCTTTACTCAACATAGTCTTTTAATTTTGATATCTCTTAAGTAAGGACTAATTTATGAATGTTTCATTTATAGGTCATATATTGGATCATGCTTCACATACTCAAACTCAACATCATAGGCTTCACTTCCCAAGTAAGTCTAGGTACACTTATTTTTCCTTTATGCTAGTTATTTCACTTTACTACATTTCTAGCATAAAGGGGAGGGGGAAATGTAATCACCTAAAAGTGGTATTTAAGGAATAAGAGTGCTAATTGATATTACACTTTCCTACCTTATCTCTAGACCTATCCTAAATTATACTATCACACTTTTATAGCCTTCATGAAAACCACAAACATCCCTAATCATCTCAAATGTAGTCTTATGCCTTTATTTACTGATCTTGGCCCTTTATACCCAATGTTCTACCAGATGGACATTATCTCCACATTAAGGACACTAGCTCCACATGGAGATAGTGTCCCCATAAGGGTTATTATGTCATTTACTCTATTTTTCTTGAAAAAATATATTTTCAAAGGTAAAACCCTCCTATGGTCAGCATAAACATATTTTATTATCCACACAAGAAATGTAACATTATAAATAGATGACATTTATCCCTCTATCCACTATATGGAAATTAGATGGAAAATACCTATTTAAAAACAAAACAAATTGAAAAAAATCAAGGTTATTAATCCCTATTCTATCCTTATTTTTCATACTACCATATACAACAAACCTAAGATTATATTTTCAAGATTTCTAATCTAAAGGACATTATAAGTACTCAAGGACACTATCATACTATCTTCACTTGTACTTGCACCATCAGTTAGGTTGGGAGAACTACATTAGGCTTGATGACTCATCAGAATATTGGTATGTAAGAAAATATCTTCATTATGGGGTGTTGAGGATGTCTAGCCTATCCTACTAACAAAAACACTTTTTATCTCATACCTTAGTTTCAAGGAGAATTAGATTTTGCATCATTAATTATCTATTATAAGCATAATACAAATTTCCAAATTTTATGTGCATAGGAACAAAACTATTAAACATAGACACATGTGTACCCAAAATTTTGGGACAATCCTACATAGAGTACATTAGCACCATTAACAAGACACTATATTCACATGGTGCCTCTATCCAAATGTGTCACTACTATTCAAGAGGGGTTCTAATACAGTGATTTAGTTGACAATACTTAGACCTATTCTAATCTTAGTTTCCAACACTCAGATCATCTATATCAAGTTTTTTCCAAATAAGTATTTATTTGCACATATTTATAACTATTTTTATACATTTAAATCTTACCAAATCTATAGTAAATAATTGGCTATTTTATGCATAATATTTTCTTGATTTATTTCACTCATCCTTTTAATCACACTTAAGATTTACATAAGTAAACTCCTAAAAGGTTAAAATACCATGACCCTTACTAGGGGAAGCATGATCACTCCTCATATGGATACAAAGCCACCCATTAGCTTGAAAATCCTAGATGAAAATAATCCAAGCATGATCATTACCTAAGATGGGTCGATCACTTAGAGGATGAGTTCAACCATATACAAGCTTCTCTGCATCCTCCCAGTAGGAGCCAAGTCACCTCTGACACACCAACATAAACAAAAAACACTACCCCCAAAGCCCCCACCTTAAATCAAACTCTTCATGCTAACCCATATCATGCATTTACCTCTCCTACATTGAATATTCATATGCCCAATAATAACACTGACACAAACTATATCATCATAACCCTAGTTGGTCATATCCATAACCTAGATAATAGTCAACAATATTTAGGTCAATGGATGGGCCCAAACCCTCTTACACCATCTCATCCCCCTCTCTCTCCCATTTAAATGATAACTTACCCAACATTACAACAATAAACCTACATATTTCCACCATAGTAATAACATATACCACTATAGAACCATATCTCTCACCAACCCCTTGGGGATATCCTCACTAATGGGGTCCCTAACCTTGACACCTCTAAAACCCATTTATGTTATCAAGTAATTATTAAAAATCTATTGAGGAATGTATACACATAAACTCCACCATTACAAAACAAAATGGTGTTAAAAATATGTTTTTATTTACACCTCTAAACCATGTGCCTCCTATGTAAAATCCCCCTATATAGATAGGTTATGTCCCACCCTATATAACATCATATTAATAACAAACTATGCATACCCCATCATATAAAATCACTATGTCTCCTACATATAATAACCTCCCTCCTTACTTTCACAGGTATTACAAATTCACTCATCTAAATAACTAATTTTTGTCTTAATCTAGTTTGCCTACCAAAATAACCCCTATGTAACTCCCCCCTTCACCCTAGTCTCATTTTAATAACATAATTTAATAACATGACGACTTATGCTAAATATCTCAAGTATCCTCTCAATGCCAATATATGGGGGTTTCCTCTCCTACATCCCCTACCAAACCTTCCCAAGTTTAAAGGAGAGAGGGATCCTAATGCACATGTAAAATCCTATGCTATGGACATTAGGAAACTCCTAACCTAGGAGGGGATAATAATAAATACATTTCCCAAAACCTTAGAGTGGATAGAAATTGATTGGTACTATCACCTCCTTGAGGGGTCTATACATTATTTCAACTAACTTATGGTTGTGTTTTTCAAATATTTTAACATGAACACATTCTTGAAGACTAGAATACATAATATCAAGTAAGAATAAAATGAGTCAATCACCCATTTCATTATGATATACCAATAGGTCCTATATTCCTTGACTATTACACCCAATATGGATCAATGAGATTTATGCCATATCTTATTCCATTCCCTTAATAATGAGACAAGGGATAATGTCCAAAACTTCCCATATAGGTCATATGAAGAATCTATCAAGATATCCCTATGAATTAACTAGGTGGCCATTGATAGTGGTTAATAGACTTATGGGGCCAATGGATGCATCATCACTATAAGCCAAAATAATGGGGGATATTAAAGTAGATGCCCAAAAAATACTAGTAGCTAATGCCCCAAAATCCTAAATTACAATAAGAATGCCATGATTGATGGTGTCATTGATCAAACTAAGAGGCAAAATCCCATAAATAATCATGGATATCAACCTTTAAACAACACCAACACCACTAACAACATGTGGGATAGGAACCAAAATACCCCTCCTACAATTCATGAGTTCAATTTCAACTAAATACCACCTCATAACATGCAATATTAGAACCATAACCAAAATCAATACTAAACAATACCCCTAGTTTCAAAACAAAACCTAATACTTATGAAACAATCAACAAGGGTTCTATATTAACCTTTTAAGATTTAACAAGGGTATGTGAATGCTATGTTTGTTAAATAGATAAGTAAACTAAATTATGGAAATAATATGCAATAAATACATCCACTTATTTGTTAAAAAATTGACTATATTTAACTTTTCTAAAAATAGCAATAAATAGTGCAAAGAAAGAGTTAGTTAAAAAACACATGATATAGATGATCTAAGTGTTGTAGAATGAGATGGGATCTGGCCTAAGATTCATAAATTATAACCCTATATCATAAACCCTCCTAGATAATATCACCATTATTGGTAAAGTGTTTGTAGTGTCTTGATATTGGCAATAGTGTCTTATGAATAAGACTATCCCAAGCTTCTAGATGCACATGTGTCTAGATCTCTAGGGTTTGTTCCTATACACATGAGTTATAAAACCCTATATTATGACTATATTAAATGATATATTATGAAAACCCTAATCCTCCATATAAATAGGGCATGAGTTAGAAAGTGTGTTCATTATTAGTGTAGGTTAGACATCCTCAACACCCCACTATGAAGAGAGTTGTCTACATACCAATACTTCTAGGAGGGATCAAACTTGATGTAGTTATCCCCACTTTAGTATTGGTGAAATTTCATGTGATTCTATTATGAAAGTGGCCTTGATTTATTTGAATGTGATTGGGACTTAAAATATGGAAAATATGAGCTTAAGGTTGTTGGAGATGGTAATATGTAGTAGGGTAGAATAGGGATTGATAACCTTAATTATGCTCAACTTGTTTTATGTTTAAATGTGTATTTTACATCTAATTTCCATCTAGTGGATAAATGGATAAAATTAATGTATTTATACTCTTTTTTTGCTTGTGAAAATGATAAAATATGTTTAGATAAACCTTAAGAGGCTTTAGTTTTGAAAAGATATCAATTTGTGAAAAACTGTGTAAAAGGACATTAGCACCATTTTGCGAAAAGTGGCATCATGTGGTGATAGTGTCCTTAGTATGTCACTAGTGTCTAATTTGTATAATATTAGGCATGAAGGGTTAGTGTTGGGAAATGAGGGTCTGGGACTACTTTCGAGCTAACTAGGGATGCTTTTGGTCCACACAAAGGCTAGATAAGTGTGAAAATAGGCTCTAAGATAGGTACTGTGGTAATTTAAGGATATGTAGTCTCAAGTAGAACTCTTAGCAATTAAATACTAATTTTGGGTGATTATATTTCCACCCATTTATTTTATAAATGTAGCAAAGAGAAATGACTAGGATAAGGGAAAAAAAGCATACCTGGACTTACCTAGGAAATGAATCCTATGAAAATGAGCTTGAGTATGTAAATCTAGGTATAAATATGTGAATTTGGGTCTAAGTATGTTAATCGTGCTCTAATGTGTGTCCTACAAATAAAATGTGCATAAATCAGTCCTCACATAAGATATATAAAAATCAAAAGACTAGACTGAGTAAAGAAGTAAAACTGAGTAAAGATATGGGAAAGAGGAAAGGAATGAATACACGTCACTGAGTATGTGAGATAATGCATGAAATTGAGGACAACCTATGTGTGTGTATAGTGATCAACCAGTGAATATCTTAGATTGAGATGACATATTTCTTAATCCTCATGTGTGGGTGGCTCAATAACTCAATCTTATTTTGAATCCATCATTACCCACCCCTACTTGGTAGATCATGACCTATGAATAACTTATATTGTACTGATAATGTGTCCAACCATCTCATGTTGGTGGCTCAAGAAATCAAGTAGGCTATGACTCCATCATTTCCCACCCATTTATAGTATAGTCATATTAAAATAAATTATTTAAAGTACTATAAATTTCTAACTAAGTATATCTATGTATGTTAATTATGTGGTTAGCCAAGTAAATTAGGTAGCTCCAAGCCACTTGGTAATTCTAACCACTATAAATGGAATAAGGTATGAAACTGGTGTGAAACATATAATACTATGTTAGGTGTATATAACATAGAGAATGACATGGAATTTTTCATTCCATTCTATCAATTAGTGTGTAACTAAGCATACAAAAACAATGTGCTATTCATATGCCCCTAAATATGATATCTGAGTATATGGATTCTAGACTGATTTATAATAAAATGCATCTAGGTATTTGAAATAAATATAGGAATCGTCATGCTATGCATGATGCCCCCAATCTGATAAAACTAATATGAATTTGAGTTTAACTGGTATGAATCTAATTAAAATTGAGTATAACTGATAAATCTATAATTAAATTTGTGCAAACCTATATTATACCTATTGTACTATTTTATCCAATCTGGGTTGTTCTAAAATAAGGCTATTAGATAATAGTGCCATATATTGGATTGTAATGGCATGTGTCACTAGTGTACCTATTTAGGAACTAATGTCTTTCTAGTTTAAATTATGTGTAATTGTAATACTTTTTGGGTATCTATTTTCCCACTATGTTTACATGTGTCTATTTTTTTATAATTGAGCTTGTGATGAAAAATGCACTATGAGTGAAATATAGGAGCTTGGTCTCTATGATAAACCCCTATGAATTCACCCTATTTTGAGTGGAGTTAATGAACTTGTGCAAGAACTATCCTCAAAATAAAAATATTTGAAAAATGTGTGTTAGTAAGAGCATATATGATAATTTCATAATAATCCAATATAATATGCATACATGAAATTAAAATGTAAGATGATCTGAACATAATTATGTAATTTAAGATGTATGTCATGTCTATTATTCCATAAAGGTGTCAAGATATATGTAATCAATGTATGCAATAATAAATATAAGTAAAAATGGGTAGCTACATGGGGGATGGGGCATGATGTCCATCACAAAACCCAAGTAGGAATGGTAGATGCATGAGGTCCCTCATGGCATAAAATATTTTTGTGTGTAACAATCAAAGACAAGTTTAATCACCATGACACCTATAATAAATCATACATACAAAACACATGAGGCACACAAAGTAGGCCCAGGGGACACAATAAAATGGACATGGTCACACGCCATTAAATTTGAGAAAACAAGACATATAAGGAAATGTTCAAATTTCCACATATACAAAGAAAAATCAAGTTGTATTAGAGACACATATAAGGACATGTTTAAATGTCTACATACATAATCAGTAAAAGACACACAAGGTACATGGGCACCTATCCAAAGCATACATATTATGAATAGAAGTGGTACATAGCCAAATAATAATGGCATATTCAAATGCCCTCAAATAGAAAAAGCATATAAATATAATCAAGTCTAAACTATGTAAAATAGAAATAAAATTATGCATTAATATGTAATAAAAATATGTGTAAGAGATAGGATGTACAAATGCTAAGTCTAAAGTAGTAATATCCAACAAAAAAATTGAGCAAGAGTAGCATGATCAATATGAATATATAACAATGATAAAAATAGGATGTAGAGTATATAAGGATATAAACTAGTGATAAAAACTATGTATAACATTCCCCCAAATGGATTAATATGTCAAGTGAGGAATCATGAATCATTATATATGCCCCTAGTGAGTAGATAATAACAAGTTTGGATTAGTGTAGTGGATATGATCCCTATAGTAGTCTATAAGTAATCGACAAGAATAAGTGAATCATGTATTATGATAAATTTGACTATACTAGGATATATAGATAATGTAGTGTCTATAAAATATAATAAATATAAACATAACAATGCATACATTCTTTAAATTTTGTATTTTCTAAGTAATTATCTAAATGTTTTTTGTGTTTGGGATATGTTATATTGTTTTTGTATTTTATTTAAATAATATATGTATAATTAATATGAAAATGAACTATGTATAAGAAGGAAGAGATAAGGAAAGTATGTACAAGTAGGGAAGAAAAATACTAACTGATGATTCTCATGGGAGACTCACTATAAATGTGGCATGTGTTAAAAATAAGAAAGGTAATATCCTGTGCAGTGTAAATGCTATGTTTGAGTTGAATGGTGTTGTAGTATAAATTTGGGTATTGTTCATTTTCAAAGTCATAATAATCATAATATCCTATAATTCTAGATGGAATTACCTAAACTATGGAGTTGACCTTTCTTAATTGTTCTTTGGATTATTGATTCTAATTTTTCCCTTTGAAATTGTGCTTATTATAAACATATGGTGATGTGGAGGATCTTTATCTAGAAATAATTATTTGAGAATTATTTTTGTCTTATCATGATTTTAAATTTTCAATTGAATCTATTGATTTGTATATAACATTTATTATGTATCTATATATTGTGCCTTGATAATCTACATCTACAAATTGTGTGCCTTAAGATGTTTAATAAATGCCTAATGTTGTTGACCAACATCATCAACTAATAGAATAGGAGAAGTGATGCATTGGGCATATTTTCCAAAATATTAACCATGATAATAAAACTATTATATATTTTCATCTTTTACTTGCTTTACCTATGCTTGTTAAACTATTTATTGAATTGGTTGTGCTTTGTGAACCTTTTATTATTTTGATTTATGCTTTAGTAACCATTTTTTTACTATTTATAAATTCAACCCTTTTTGAACTTTTATATGTGAAATTATATGTTAATTGTATGATGTGTCACTATGTGAGTCATCTATATCCATTATCTATTGTATTTTCCTTTTTAATTATAAACATGAATTGGTGTGGTGCCCATGCATTCTATGATATGTACAATAATATCTAGATCTCCTTACTAGGTGTAGAGAGATTAGGTCGATCAACTTATATTTAATCATTTCCTTTTATACCTCACTTAAACTCTTATTTTATTTCTAAATGCTTTGTAAATCACTCAGTGTAGATTTACTTCATTATGATTTATGATATTGATATGAGAGTTAGGCACAACTTTTTTAGGTGTAGATGCATATACATGGTTTATGATAACATATTTTGAATATTGTGTACATATAATTTGATTTGCCAATAATGTGAATTGTTAAATCAATAAATAAATTTGATTATATAAATATGATATTGTCTTAATCATAGTAATAATTATATCCTTTATAGTCTCACAAGTGAAAACCCTAGTTGCTTCTGATTGAACATGTAGGCACATACCATGTATGGAAGAGGTGTGCAAAGGCTGATTATAGGGATTAGGGAAAATGTTATAGGATAATTCATCTCATGGAGGAGTGACAGCATAGACCTAGTTAGATTTAAATTATCTATCACCCTCAAGGATATGAGTAAGAGAAAGAGATCATTTCTTGTGCATAAGATATAACATTGAAACTTGAAACATAGTTGTTAGCTTATGTGTTAAATCCTCTATGTGTAAAGATTTTCTTGTTAATGGAATTCTTCATAATATAAAGATAATATGATATGAAATATGACATAGATTTAAATTTATATAAATCATCATCTATACATGTGTTTATGTCTTTTTTGAGTTAATTTTGAATTAAAGAGAACAAACATGCAAATGAAAGTATTAAACTTTGCAATAAAAAGTGATACACTTATTATATAATTATTATCATGATTATATAAAATAAAAATCAGAATATATATGGATATAAAATTTGAGTGTGGGTCTTATAAGGATAGAAACCTAAACCCTAGGATTATCTAGGGTTAGGGTTGGATCAATGTTCAAAGAAATTCTAGTTCACCAAATGTTTTAACCTTTTAGGAATTAAAAAGAGGATGTAAATATCATTTTTTCTAAAGATATAAGTAGAATAAATTAGAGAGAAAATATACAATCAATACAACCACTAAGTTTTTATAGAATTTTCTAGATTTGAATTTTCTAAAAATAGTAATAAATAATACAAATAAAGACTTAGCTGGAAAACACCTCATACGATTGATCTGAGTGATGGAAACTAAGATGGAATATAGTCTAAGTTTTATAAAATATATAATTATGTTAGAAACCCTCTTGGATATTTGAAACATAATTGGGTAGTAGCACCATTATTAGAAAAGTGGTGATATCATCCTAATATTGGTAGTGTCCTTTGTGTAGGACTATCTTAAGCTTCTAGGTACACCTATGTCTAGATATCTAACATCTATTCCTACATGCTCAAGTTGTAGAACTTATTATTATGCCTGTAATAATTGATTTATTTTTCAAACACTAATCCTCATATAACTTGGGCATGATTTATAAATCATATTTGTTAGTAGGGTAGGCTAGAAATCATCAACACCCTGTTATGAGGAGATTTTCCTACATACCAATACTTTTAGGAGGGATGAATCCTAATGTATTTATCCCCACCTAAGTACTAGTGTAGGTGTAATTGATGCTAGTATGATAGTGTCATTAAGTGCCTTGAATGTGCTTGAGACTAGAAATCTATAAAATCTAAGCTTAGGGCTATTACAGATGGTAGAATATAGAAGTAGGGTATAATAGGATTCATAACCTTAATTGTGCT
Source organism: Torreya grandis (assembly GCA_037957365.1). Taxonomy (NCBI): domain Eukaryota; kingdom Viridiplantae; phylum Streptophyta; class Pinopsida; order Cupressales; family Taxaceae; genus Torreya; species Torreya grandis. The sequence goes on along the minus strand of JARHVA010003950.1, from coordinate 829,277 downwards.
CAATTTTTTTGTGTTTGAATGTTTATTTTTCATCTAGATTCCATCTAGTAGATAGAAGACTAAAAATCATGTATTTATATTATTATGTTACTTATGTGGATGATAAAATATGTCTAGTTTGACCTTAGGGTGATTTAATTTTTATAAGATATCAATTTGAGAAAATTTAGGTAAAAGTAAATTAGTTCCATTTTTGGGACAATAGCACCATGTGGTGCTATTGTCCTTATTATGGTTTAAGTGTCTAGTTGGCAAAAAACTAGGCATGAAGGGCTAAGATCGGTAAATGAGGGTCTGAGACTGCTTTGGAGCTAAATAGGGATGTATGTGGTCCACATGAAGGCTGGTTAACTATGATAATAGGCTCTAAGATAGGTTTATGTCTAATATATGGATATGTAGTCTCAAATAGAATTCTTAACACTCAAATACCACTTTTGGGTGACTACAAGCTCAAGAAATAAGGATAAAACATGAGACTTATAAATTATGATCACAACATTTATTTCCTCTTCCATAGATTCATTGTTCATGACTCTCAAAAATACAAATAATATAAAAAATTCATATAAATATTCCTAGAGCACCAAAAGCAAACACTCATGGAAATGTTCACAAGAAATTCTAATACAAACACCCAAACCTTTTCAAATGGTCTTGTTTCCCCTCAAAACTAGAATATATAGATCTACCACCACCCCTTCCCTAACCACAAAACACACACTACTCAAAATCAACATTAGGATAACCTACAGGGCCACCCCATTCAACACAACCAACCCATAATAATAAAAACTCATGATCCTAAAGGCTCTACCTCTAGGACTATGAAGAATGATGTAACTCCTTAATTAGGAGTGCAAGGTAAAAATAGGATGATAGGAGTCTTGTAATTAGAATTTTAACAGGAAGACGACATTGTTATTCACACTAGAGAGTATCATCATATAACTCTCTACCCCTAAACCATTGTATAAATAGAATACATTCCTAAACCCATGGGGAAATATGATTTAAAATATAATTTAACTAAAAAACTTTCCCACATATCATTCCTAGACTTGCTCAATAACTCTCATGATCATCATCTGACCTTGCTCAATGATCTATGACTTAGACATTTATCAAGTGTTACTCTTCCTCTATAATCTTGGGTTAACCAAATTGATTTGGACATGTTCTCACTTGGTCAAAAATCATGGGACATAGGTTATTTCTTCAATTTGTGAAGCCTTTAGCCTAACTCTAAGATGGTGAGGAGAGGAGATCCATCCCTATTTTTACAAGTATAGATATAAAACAAGTATGAGAAGAGATCTATGGTTAATGATGGAGCAGTTTTCAGCATCATCCCATTTTCTTTCTTGTAAAATCTTGGTTATTAGAAAACCAATTATAATATCATGTGGAACACATTAAAAGGCTACAATAGTCTTAAATCCACATCTATATGGACCATTATACTCTCAATCACCTTAGGCACTAGGATGTTAATGATCAATTTATACTTCATAGACAAGGACAATAATATAATATGATCTTGGAAAGACATTAGATACAATAAATGGAAGACATTCCTTCTACCTTGTTCTAGTAAATCTAGTTATTACAGCTAGGAAAGGTTTTCATAGCCTAATGGAATTAAAAAACCTTAGATATGTTAAAATATACCATACATAAGTAACATGGGTTACACATCTATTACCACCTACCTATGAATGGGGTAAAAAAATACCATAATTGATTGATATTATTGGATCCTCAAAACCCAAAGTAATCAACATAAATAAAGTGGAAGAACTACTCAAGGCCCCATTAAAGGATAAAATAGAATAAAAATACATATAAATAACTAAAAATACCCATGAGTCAAAAAAAATCACTGTTGTGGTAATTTCCATTATGTCTACTACTAAAATCATAGATCTCTTGGATAAGGACTCCCCCTAGTCCTCCCATTCAATCCACTATGAATGGGGACCTACGACATATATTGACATAAAGGTTAAGATCCCCAAAAAGGGTGAGATATACTACCACATATTTGAATGGTATATGTGTTTAATAATTACTAAATTTCCCTTCACAAAAATTATCCTAATGGATATCATCATGACTAACCAATGTTCAACCATATAAAAACTAGTCATGGTTCACATTCTACCCTTGTCACCATTGATCCAATTCAAAGTATTATTGTATATCCTAATATGATAAGGCCATAATGATTATCTATAATCCTTAACCCATTAGGTTTACTCCCTCTTGAAATGTTGACCATTTTCCTTCATTATACACCTAGTTTTTTTTCTCATCACACTCAAAATCTGCAAAACATTAGCCAAGTCATTCTTCCTCCCCATGCCACTCTGATGTTCAAGGATAATATTCATACCATAAATATAGGTAGGATATAAGTAAAAATAATAACTCATTATTACCCATGGATTCTTGAGGAGGGACCTCTTTTTCCCATAATGAAGAAAGAAGACTCTAGAAAGTCACTCATTAGATTCTTGTATCCTTCCCACATATAATGATAGGATGAACAGTAATTACCATGTCCTACCCATAGTATTTAAATATAAATAACTATACCCATATACCTCCTACACTAAGGCAAGATCATAACTATGTTGTCATAATCTTTATGCCTAACAAAAATGTTAACTTTGTCAACATAATTCCCACCTTCAATAAAAAACCAAATAAACAATCTTCTATGTTTTTGGAGGTTCTTACCTACCTCAACCCATAATTTGGAAAACAATATTTAATAATCATGAAATGTCTTCCTCTCCTTCATCCATTTCATGATATTCATCCATCCATATGTTCACATGACCTTTTGTTCACCCCACATAGGGGACACACTCATTATTTTATAGAACTTCAAAACTAAGGACCCCAAATGGGGTTACCTAACATCTTCCATATCCATATGGTCAAAATATCAAAATATTAAGAAATATTACTTGATGACTTCCCCCCTTTTAAAAATTATCATTGGGTCCTTTACTATGATGGGGCTAGATTCCACTTAGGTGTTGGGGTAGGGTTCATTCTCATTTCTCTTAAAGACTGACTTATGCTTTTTGGATTTAAGTTAGACTTCAAGTTTAAAAATAATGGGGTTCAGTAAGGCCCTATTAATTGGCATTCTCATCATTAAATGTATAGGTATGCAAAACTTAAGGATCTAGGGTGACTCATAACTATCTTTGAACCAAGTGTCTGAGGTCTATTAGGCTAAGTCTAAACACCTTTAGATGTGCAAGACCATTATGTGTGATATTGATAAAGAGTTTATATTAATTTATATATAATAAATCCTTAGAGAAACTAAATATCTTACCCATTCCATGGCCACCTCATCCTCATGATTTGATCCCTATCTAGTAATACTAAAATTTGATTTTGTGAACCTTGTTAGGATAGAACTTCCCATCCCCAAGATATCTAATGACCAATAATCCACTCATAAGGGGTAAATAATAGTATATTATCCATTGATAACATCCTATCTCCCCTAATTCTCCATATGATATAAAATTCAGAGGATGATGCATTTTTCATTAACTCATTCTACCATTACCATTGTGATCATTTGATGGTTTTCAATGTAAAAGTTAGGATAACCCATGTTCCCCATCAATCTTAGCCCACTTGCTCAAGACATTTATCTTACCTTGGTCATTCCCACGCTTTAGGAGATATGTCATACCTTAATGATAGACACCATCAAGATCAATATTTATCCCCATGATTACCCAAACATTCTCATAGTCAAGCATCTTCCCCCACCCATAGAATTAATTAGTCAAGGAATACATCTCAGTGGGCCATCATAGGTGCAATTAAACCTAACATTAGGAGATGAAAAATTGGTCATGTATTAAAACAAATTTTTTAGGCTAAAATACTATCTTATAATATTTCCTACTCCAAGATGGATTCATAGTGAATGGGTGTTTGAGTTATTGGAGGTCCTTATCTACACATAGCTAGACACCATAGTCAGATAGTTAGAGTTAATCATGCACCACTAATGGTATTATTAATTTCACAATTATTCCTATAAATCCCCAGTATATGTAGGATACGTTGTCCTTAGAATCTATGATATAATTGACAAGAATAAAGGATAAGCTTAGAATTTTAAACCTAATTAGTTATGACCCTATTTGGTGACAAAATAATTCAATAATAGATCTTATCAATTATTAACTCTATAGGGAAAAGAATTTGGTGAGTCTATAAATAATTTTCACTTAAAACACTTCTATAACTAATTCTCTCATATCATCCTATTCTCATTTGCATTATGTTTTCATAGGTTGCATGTTTTCCTACATATTAGATGTGTTGTTTCATGATTATTTAGTTGGGTAGTTCATATAATATAGAAACTTTCAAAATGCAACATATCATATAAACTCAGTATCACATTATGCTATCACACCATAGAAGTAATTATCAAAATAATCATGTCACATTAGTCTTTATCTTAGTTATAATGAGTAGAATACACCTCATTTCATTACATATTACTCTACAACATATAAAGATGTTAAACTACTATGGAGTCTAGAGGATTTTCCATGATAGAGTTCCTCTTTACAATACCATTGGAAGATATAACATTAGCATGCATAGATTAAGGTAACGTTAATCACCTATCTTAGTCCTTGGTAATGATTCATTACATCTTACTAATTGTATGGGGCCTAAGGTTTGGGGGTAAAGGCCTTACAAATATAAAAGTAGACACTTCTATGAGAATCAAAATATTATGCTAATATAATATTCAAAGTTACATATCCCTCACCCTCTACTAATATTAGGTGTTGAGCCCTCACAGCTTACTAGTTGTGTGGGGTTAGTATTGGGGAGAGATTCCCTTACTCACCTATATCTAGCCTTTGGTGATGAGCCCATGTGTCTTCCTGGTCACATGAGAGTAAGTGTAGGGGATCATGAAAACAAGTAGAAATCAAATTTAAAATAAATAATCAAATAAAAAAAAGTGTATAAATAAAAATTTATTTAATAAGTTTTCCCATATGTCTATGTTAAAAGAGGGTAACCTTTTCCCATTTATTAGTTTTTTTAGGGCTAGATATATCTATATGAAGCCAATACAGTTAGTGTTATAAGTTAAATAATAAGTATATTTTCCCCTTTTTCTCATAAGGATTATATCATCTTACTTTTTCTTACAAAGCTTTGATTTATGGTTTACACCCCTTTATCACATCACATTTATCCTATTTATCCTTTCACACCTTGCTGAAAATTAAAAATCATATGTTGTGTGAACAAATAAATTAAGTAATCACCTAAAAAAAATGTAAGCACAATTAAATTCACATATATACATCCATTATATTACCTCATTTTTCATACATTTTGTTTCCATGTATACTTAATCATTTCCTATAGTATCATATCAAAAATAAAGAGATACATATACATCTACACTATCACATTTATAGTCATCTAGATTGAATAAACTAAAAATATAAAAATGGAAATTAAGAATCCATAATGCACAATAACAATTCACTAAGAGATATGCCAAAAAAATATTTATATATCATGAAAAATAGTCTATTTATAAAAAAATATGATAAAAACACCTATATAGAGGGCCAATATGCCTCAATTAATCTAAAAAACAATTGACATAAATGATGGTATATCAAAAACATCCATATCAAAATCTTGAGGAATTATCCTCCTCTAGGAAGGTACTGGTATGGAAGAATGTATGAGACTATGGATCAAGTGATGCCTCCTACTTGTGCCTACCTCTAGGGATAACCCACTATCTATAAGTTAGAATCTAATATTATGACTCCTTAAACCTCCCTCTGATGTTATCCTCTATGTCCTATGGTTAAATGATTTACCTCATCCTCCACCCACCATGGTATCTACTAGGGCCTCCACCTTCCTCCCCTTGGCTAAAAAAGTGATGTTCTCCATCCTTAGCATCATCACCAATGTCAAAGCATGGTATTCTAGTGAAAAGACATTATAATGATGACCAATCCCTATGAGAAGCCCAGGGTTGACCTAAAGTTAGTCCTAAGACTAATCAATGCTCATATAAAAAAATATTTTTTGAGGTGGACCTAATCATTTACCTTAAACAAAAAACATTGTCTACTATCATAGAGTACACAAGATAAATTAGATCTAGCTGATATACAAATCAAATACATGTAAAATAAGCTAAGTAACTAGAATCAATCAAAATGTAGGATGTAATCACCAATGTCTTCCTAATGCCACTTAATATTAGAGTCATCATACTTGGATTCCACCTCACTATATCAAGGTCCTCCTTTATCTCAACATATACTAGAGATTCACCCTCTCCATATCCTAGTTGGTGCTACTATGTAAGGTCATGTAGTAGTGTTTTTGGTGGTACTGTTGGTAGGCCCATATGATACTACTTGAATTCAACATATCCTCCTCCTCCTTGTTTGATTTCCTTTTAAGCTATTCGAGTGATAGGCACCCCTCTCATAAGTGGATTCTATATGAGTTTCCCCATCCTCATGGATGTCACCTCTTAGATCCCTTTGTATGTGACTCTAGGGATGAGGAGTTTTCCCACATAGGGCATATAAGACTAATATGGAACTTGATCCATAGGGTGCACCTCAACCTATAACAACCTATCCTAAAATTAAGTGGCCTTAATGGCTACTATAAGATATGCCCCCTCATTTTCCAATATCCTAGTAGGGAAAGTCAATCAAATATATCATTTTCAATGACCCCATAGCCTATATCAAGGCATAAAAATGTGCTAAATTAGTTGATTTGGTGTCCCTGATATCTCTAAGTGTGTTAGAACCCAATTGGATTAACTCAGAGTTAATTATTATTTTTTAAAATCATCCCATTATTAAATAATAAATTTATTGTTTACTAACTAAATGCATTTGATTTCAACATTTATAAATATAGATATAAATAATATTTTTATCTCATAATACAAGTACATCCACTATTGTAGGTAAAATAATAATTGACCAATGTAATAATCAAAATTCATGATTTGTTTACAATGACAACCAACTATTATAATAAATATTTCATGTCCATTACATGAATTTTAAAATTTTATAGTATTGAATATTAGAATACTAATAGAACAATGTTCCATAGAACATATGAGCATTAAAAAAGCTCAATAAATTAGTAGTAAGCCATGATTATGTTTTTTATTGGTTGAAAACTATTGGAAAGGAATGGCATCATTGGAGTGATCTTACACACTAACCATGGACCACATATCCCCCACACAATCTCCCAACTAAGGAATGACCCTCCCTTCATGTATGGGTATAGTATAACAGTGTGAATATTGAGAAGATAATAAAAACCTATGTTATAAGTCTACTAATACATGTATCAAATTAGATATAAATTGGAAACCCATTCTTCTAATATGATACCATTCAAAACATGTAAACTAATACAAATAAGTGAAATGAAAATGTTTATATATAAACATTACTTTGGCCAAAAATTTATTTGTAGTTTTTCAATTCATACAGATCAGTCATAATCACACACCCCAACTCAGATATTAGATTATAAACCAACAATTATTGTTAGAAGGTAGAATATGGGTTATAATTCGGCAAATCCTCACATACTTTTAAACCATTATTAACTAATATATAGGGACAACATATCGATCATTGGTTATTTAATACAAACATAGATTATAGTTTAAATGTAATTGATACATATAATCCCTCCTATGTTTATTATAAGTTTCATTATGACATTAAATTTATATTTTTCAACATTTTTACATGCATCTAAGTCATAAAAAAAGTCATTTTACATACTATAAACACAGAACTAATTATCAATTAATCCTTTTAGCTAGTTTCACATAACAATCAAGCTAATTTACACTAATATTATCATCTAAGTTTAGCTATAGATTTACATCTCATTTCATAACATGTATCTAGTAATAATTTTCACATTATTCTTTTACTAGTCCTTTTCCCACTTATTATCCACACACACACACACACACACATCCATACAAGTGATTCATAGAAAATATTCATTCCTTTATTTATGTATATATAAAGGAAGGCATGTTTTTCCATGAATCACTTGTATAAATGTGTGTGTGTGACACACACACACACACACACACACACACACACACACACACACACACACACACACACACACACACACACACACACACACACACACACACACACACACACACACATAGAGAGAGAGAGAGAGAGAGAGATGTATGTAAATAGAATTTCAAAAATAAGTCAATATTATACATTCATAACAACTCATCTCACATTCAACTATGAATATAAAATTATTGACTTAGCTTGAATATCATGATAAATCAAATCTCAATGTAATACTCCATGTTTTATTGAAATATAACTCATTATTTCTTAACATACATAAACTAAATAAATATAAACCTAAAACTAGTTACAAATGATCTATTAGGAGTTATAGCCATAATATTTTGTTATATTATCAATTCTATCTAAAACCTCACTAGTGTATGTATACAAAAGGAATACATTTACTAGTTATATCTAATTATTGGGCATATGTTTCATCTTAACTCAAACTTGTAATATATATAAATTCTAAATACTTATACTTATTGATATATAAATGAAACATAGTAACATATATGCTCAAACATACATACAAATACAACATACTTGTATGTCCATATGAGTATATACTATTTATACTCATATATTTTTATACTAAAAACATTTGAAACAAATATATAAGTATATCCCTATTTCCTTCATCTATCAAAATAAGGTATATACCAACTAACATCTTACACAACTATATTTATATATCTTTAGACTTGATTTATTATATAGATAATTTGCATTTTTTGTTTCAACTATATTTACAAATACATATAACCATACAAACCTTCCATACACATAATTACTATTTTGATCCAAAAATACTATATAAATACATAAGTATTTTGGTTTTTCAATATATATACTTACACACAAATTTGAACTGACAAAAACACACACACACACACACACACACACACACACACACACACACTTATACTTCTATAATATTAAAATATATATCTAAAATTACATTGCCAAACTAGGATTTTATCTAGGAGTCACAATGGGTTGAACTTATAATTTTTTCTATAAAAATTTAGATTTTATCATAAACCTGCAACCAGTTACACAAATATTCAAACTATGGTCCATTAGTTAATAATTCAAATAAAAATCTAGTTTAAAAATTAAAGATTAAATAACAAACAATCTTAGTTTTCTTTATCTATGGCTCAACCATTAGTTTTATACGCCTAGAACTAGAATTATTTTCATTTCTAGGTTAATAATACTAACAGATAGTTCTTTTAATTTATCCATTAAATTTTTCATTGAAAAATTTCAATAATCCAAACAAGAAATATCTTAAAACTAGACCCCCTTTTTTATTTTACTTGAAAAACAAGGATGATAACCAACCTAGGAAATTATGAGCCTTCCAATTGTTGAAAACTAATGCAATGATAAAATCCTTTTCACCAAAATATGCTAATATTTTTTTCTATATTTGTTTTATTCTCTTTTTCTTATTCTTCTTTCCTTCTCTTATTCCTTTTCTACTATTTAAAACTCTCCTGTATATCCAATAGTGTATCTTGAGGAAACTTAAGTTGTTCATCATGAAACCATTATTATTCATGTGCCACTCACCCATTTTATTTTTTATCATAGTCAAAATAATAATATTTTTAAATGATTATCTCCATGAAAAACCTTGACTACCAGTTCATGGCAACCAAATTCAAATAAAATTTATGTCATGTATAATGATAGCCTTTTTACCAATCTTTAGGGTTTTAAATCAAATGATAACCAAAATCATGCAATCCCTATGATTCATTCAATAAACTTATTTTCATTCCATTGATAAAATTTAGTCACAAAAAAATTAAAATAAATCATATGGATACAAATTCCATGACCTTATAAAAATCACAATGTTCTTTATACTTCACAAGCTAGGGCAAAAGGACTCAAACACTTCTTTGCAAATAGCCCACTCAGAACTACTAGAACACTCCAAAAACTAGTCATGAAAAAATTGATCTTAAACACCTAAAATAACACTTCCAATTACCAATTAAACTTTTAAAATAACATTTTACATATATATACTACTTTAAAATACAAAAATAATAAGGTCTAATGTCAAATTTTGGTCTTGCAGACCAATTTTTTGACCTCACTACACACATTAAAACTAGAACTAGATAGGCCATTTTGGATTTAGCATTTTAACCACATTAAATAAATATAAAACATTATAAAAATATTTTTTAGGAAATTAAATTACAAAAAAACAACACCATATGAATTATATACTTCAACTCATGGTATAGATCCTCAAAAACACCTCTACAACTCACTCACTTAAAACTTCTAGTTTTCCTCAAAGACCAATTATGGTGACTTAGACTTCAAACACTTGTATAAACATATTAAATGAATTATAATTAATTTATATTATCCTATTATATAATTATACCATTATTTTATGGAAATATAATATGATCAAATGAAAATATTGGTCTTACATATCAATATAATGACCTTATATCTCACTGTCTCATCTGAACCAGATAGGTCAACTTGTGTGAAACTTTGTCATTGTATTTAATAACCTTAAAAACTTATAAAAAACATTAAAATGTCTTAAAATTCATGAAAAAAAACACCATTCACTTTGTTTCATCATTTTATCATGATATCACATTCCTAATCACCTTCTCACTATTTCCTAGGTTTCTCACTATTTTCACCATTTGGCCTATTAGTGAGTAGTTAACTTGGATGACTAGTTTAGAATAATTGAGTGATATAACCTATATATAAACTAACAAGGAAATAAACTATGATTATCAATATTAAACCTTCATCAATTTACAAACTTTTTTCACTACAACTTTTTATAGCTACAATAACTTCTTCAAAAATAAGCCTATATCTTCACATTTTCTCTCTCCTCTCTCTAACCACCACCACCTCTAGGTACCTATGATAGTTAAATAAAATATAAAAACACTTACCTAAGTATTAAAAACCATATTGATCAATTTCAATCATATATTAAACATTGGATCCTTATTAGGGTTTTAAGAGGGTTCAAACCTATTTCCATTCTTAACAATCATTCATAAATCATAGACCCTCAATCCAAAAAAAATGTTTGAAATTTTGAGATAATACCCTTCCCCATATAACATTAATATATTAGTTTCCCATGTATAGGTTTGATGAGCTAATGATCATAATAAAAACCTTCTTGAGTTAAGCATCATTCATGATGTGCACTTAAGATACCTTAAAGTACTTTTTCTTGTCTTAACCTTCAAACTTTGACTTTAAAATTAATTAATACATGTAGGAAAACCTACATCACATATTAAAAATATCACATATGCATATTTTCCTTGGAAACTGAGCATTATGCCTCATTAGGCCATGCTCTCACCACCTTTCTTTCTACACTTGAGTCTTCACACCTCATTACCCCTCGAATTGACCTTAAAACCTATTTTCAAGATATAAATACCTCACACACATACTAAAGAAACCTATCACATTATAAAACAATTTCAAACATCCTTCAAATACCTTATGAATCGATCATGATACCTCATTTAGCCAGGTAAGGTCTGGAAGAGGTATATTTATAGACTTGATCTAAAGGTCCTATCCCTATAGGCTCACCCTGAGACTCTCATGAGTGATCAAATGCCTCATATACATTATAAATAAACCTTATACAACCATCATACCTATGTTCACTCATATCACCAAGCTACCATGCTCATACCTTATTACAAGGACCTTACATATCATGACTAGTGTCATGACTAGGCTTCTCAAGACACCTTATACTAAAAAACTAATACTCAAACATGATTACCTCAATGATGTAAAATAAAAACACTATTTAGAATCACTACAAAACTAATCAATATTCTCTCTCATATATACAATCTTTAATGACATCATGATTCAATGACCTTATAAATATCTATGACCTCATATCCATGTTAATTGACCTTCAATAGCTTACTTGATCATCATACTTCTTTGTGACAATATTGATAAATTAAAGATGACCAAAACCTTGACATCAACCAACAAAAGATACATTAGGTTGCCTTCAAATTCTCTCTTGCCTTCAAATTGCCTCTTGTCACATGGCTTCCTTTTCACATCAAGTACACAATCTCATACCTCAAAGAACACTCACCATGCATCTTTAACAAAGTCACCTTAACATCAATGACATAAACCTTGACATTAATGACACCACTTATCAATAAAACCCCCCTTTGTCATTGATGGAAAAATATTATTCAATCTGATCACTCTCATCTCCTTTTGACATTAATGATAAAGGTACATACTCTTAGAAACTAAATAAATAGTAACTCCCCCTTTGCCTTTATAATTTGAGCTCACCAAGAGAATCAATAGAATTCTTAAATCATATGAATATCTCCACCTTAAACCAAGCATATATCATGCCTCAACTAACTATAGAGTGTCTCCATGAATCCTAATGGAGTCACCCATTTCCATAAGTCACTAAAAGAACACACAATTAGTATATTCCCAAATATCCATGCTCTCATAAGATTGAATAAATTTTAAGGTCCTTTTAGGATTTATTTTCACCTTAGGCTTGACCTCTTCATCATCCTTTTTTTCAAAAATATGCTCTGATAATGAATATTCATGACTTGATTCCACATCTGAAGTATGCTTTATCATATAAAATAGTCCACTTGGGCTTGTACACTAATCATGACTCACTTTTATTATATTTTATCTCCACACATTTAATTTTCTTCTCTCTTTTACTCTAGGGGCTTCAAACCTCTTATTTTGACTTGATGGGCTTATAACTCTATTAGGATATAATCTTGTAATGTATCCTAGATTATGACAATTGTAGAAAACAACCTCATTCATACATTTGACTAATGATTCCATTAAAAATCACATGAATATTCATTTATAGATGGCCTTTTACACTCTATTTCTCTATGACCAAACTAATTGCATGTAAAATAGTAACCATCAAATGAATTAACATACCTCATATCATTAGGCTATTTGATTGGTCTCTTCATGTTAACCTTCTTGTCTTCATTATCTTTATCCTTGACTTGATTTTCCTTCTTTTGGTATTCTTTGAAACCAATATCTATCTTATCACTTACAGACTTATGACTACTTAAGAAGTTATCTAGATAATCATTACTCTTTTCAAACTTTATAAAGGTCTTTTACTTTCTAGATGATTGATCTAACTCAACTTTCAATGATTCCATTTTTGCTCCATACCTAGTGCATTCTTCCTCTTTATATTTTAAGGTAGAAGTGATTATTTCCATCTGTGCTTCAATCTAAATGATGGTCTCATCATACTATTTGGATGTGTTACTCATTATCTCCTCAAACAAACCAATCTACTCTTCATAATCCTTAAATATAATGATCTTAGTTTATGATTCTTCCTTCTTTAGAACTTCAACTCTTCTATAGATCTCACCAATTAGACCTCAATATTTACTTTACCCTCTTCTTCATCATCCATAAGGTATTCTCCTTTTGATCAACCCTCATTTTATATTTCTATAGCCATGAATAAGGTTTCATTATTTCATATTCATGTTCATTATTATCACCATCATTATCAAATGTACTTGTGTCACTTACATCAAATTCAATATTATATTCTTTGGTGTAGAAACTTCTCTTGTTTTTGAATGACCCTTTCCTACCTTCATACTTATTAAAATATTTCTTATTTTTTTCAAGATTATAGACCTTCTTGTCATCACCATGATGTTCATCATGTTCTTCATCATGCTCAATCTTATCCTTATTAGGACACTTAGATGCAAAGTGACCAATTTTATCATAATTAAAATATTTGAAATTCAATGTACCCTTGTACTTATCAGATAAAAACATTAATTTCTTGGTAAACATGGCTATTAGTTCATCATCATCAACATATAAACATACCTCATCCTTGACCTTCTTGGCTTTTGACTTCTTCTCAACTTTGAATGTTTCTTTTTTTTAGAGGTCATCCTTTATTGGTTCTCATCTCATAAGTAGTCAAGATTCCATGAATCCCATCCATTTCTAGTTTGTCTAAATCTTGCATCTCTTATACTATAGACACTTTAGAATCAAACATAGGAGTTAGTGATCTCAATACCTTTTGAACAACTCTAGACTCTTTCACTCATTCATCTAATCCTCTAATGACATTGACCACTTCATCAACCCTTGATAATTAGGATTCAATGGTTTCATCTTCATTATTCTTTAGACTTTTAAACTATCTCTAGTGGGTCTACAATTTATCCATATTCACATTGGTGTCTCCTTCATAGATAGTCTTTAATTTTTCCCATATCTCTTTGGCTAACACATAGTGAATCACATTAAAAAACTCTACCTCTGATAGTCCACGTAGAATTCCATTCATTACCTTGGAATTACTTTCACTTTCCTTCTTGCTTACTATATTAGTTGGTGGTGTAAGAAGTGGAGTGTATCCATCCACAACTTATTTCCATTGTCATGACCTATTAGCATTAGTTATGTCATCATTATAATTTTCCAAAATAAATAAATATTCCCATTGAATAATAGAGCCTTAATATTAGAGAAACCTCCATCAACTTGACTACTAGCCATCCTTGATTCTAGGATCTCCTTTAGGTTATTTGTTCTGCTTTAAAATACCAATCTCTAATACCAAATTTTAGAAGTAAAATCATTGGGGGGTGAATAAGTTTCTTAAAAACTTTCTTTCAATTCATCCTTATCATACATAAACCATTACATCAACATATAGATCAAGCAATGCATAATTAATAAACTATATAAATATGAAACAAGATTACACAAGATAACACATCATATATGTTGGAAACCCTTAAGGATAAGAAAACCCACTAATAATTGAAAATGGAATATAGTCCTATAAGTAAGAATATCATAATTTAGTGAAGCACCAACTCTACATGGAGCACCAACCCTAACTAGCTAAGCATTAACCCAACTAGGCTTTAATAAGCACCAAATTACAAGGAGGTACCAACCCCCTAGATGGGTCAACACCAAATCAACCACCTAAAAAATTTAATCACCTTAATAACACCTTATTTCTCAACCAACTGATGATTACCACCTCTTTATCTCTTTACACTCTTATCCCTCTCAAACTACCTTTTAGGCCTCTTTGCTCAGATAGGTATCTTCAAGACTAATTAGGTCATATGACCTTGATATTCATATGAAAAAAAACTTTTTTATATTCATTATATATCCTATAAAATCCTATTATTGTCTAAAATACCTCATTCTCACAATGTTCTATATCATTAACATACATTCATTTTTTTTAATAGGACTAAAACTACCTTATATATATATACTATTTTTTGTTCATATACTACTTAGTTAGCTACTCAACCTTAAACTCTTAGGTAATAAGTTGAATATATCTTAGGACATATCATTAAATTTTATAAAAATGAATATCATTTCCCTCTTTATCTATCACAATTCTATTAGACCTCATATGACTTTTAGGTCTCATGGAGACCTAATTCCATTAGGTCTACTTTAGGACACATTACACTTTGCCTTCCTCAAAACACTTTAAAAATAAACACACAATATGAAAAATTCATATAAAAATAAAATATATCCCCAATAATCTCATATTATTTACATGACATGTTTTATCTCCAACCACCACTTGAAGCACACCATGTAGCATTGTTCACAATTAGGTTGCGAACCTACAGAAAGTCTACCAAATCAAACTAAAGCATGTAAACAATTTAGTCATAAAAAAATGAAAATAAACCATATTTAAACAAAATAAATTAGCTTATAAAAATAACCATGTGATTTTTACTTCACAAATTAGGGCAAAAGGACTCAAACACTTCTCTGTAAATAGCCCACTTAGAATTACTAGAGCACTCCAAAAATAAGTCATCAATAACTTGATCTTGAACACCTAAAATAACAATTATAATAAAAAATACAATTTTAAAAATATAATTTTACATATATATACAACTCTAAAATTTAAAAAAAACAAGTTATAATGTTAAATATTGGTCTTATAGACCAATCTTTTGACCTCACTACACAGTCAAACCAAAACCAGATAGGCCATTTTGGTCTTCACATTTCAACCTCTTTCACTAAGTATAAAAAATCATTAAAATAATTTTTAGGACATATAAGTCCAAAATAAAACACCATATATATTATATACTTAAACTCATGGTATAGAGCCTCAAAAACACCTCTATAACTCACTCAAAACTGCTAGTTTTCCTCAAAGACCAATAATGGTGACTCAAACTTACAACACATGTATAAAAATCCTCAATTAATTATGAATAATTTATATGATATTATGAGATAATTATACCATTATTATATATAAATATAATATGGTCAAATGGAAATATTAGTCTTCTATATCAATCTCATGACCTTATATCTCATTATCTCATCTAAACTAGATAGGTCAACTTGTAACTTTTCATTGTATTTAATAACATTAAAAACTTATAAAAAACATTAAAATTTATTAATATTCTTTAAAAATAAATCCATTCACTTGTTTTCATCATTATATCATGATATCACTTTCTTAATCACCTTTTCATTACTACTTGGGTTTTTCACTATTTTCACCATTTGGCATATTAATGACTAGCTAACTTGGATGACTAGTTTATCATACTTGAATAAAAATATCAAGGAAATAAAATATGAGTCTCAATAATCTACCATCATAAATTTTTTAAAAAATTCCAATATAACTTTTAATAGCTACAATAACTTCTTCAAAAATAAGCATGTATCTTCACATTGTCTCTCTCCTCTCTCTAACTACCACCACCTAGAGGTACTTGGGAGAGTTCACTACAAGATTCAAACACTTACCTCAGAATAAAAACCATCATAATTAATTTTTAATCACATCTTCAACACCAGGTCCTTATTAGGGTTCTAAGAGAGTTTAAACCTATTTCCATTCTTAACAATCATTCATAAAGCATAGCTCCTCAATCCAAAAAAAAAATGTATGTAATTTTGAGATAAAACCCTTACCCATATACCATGAATATAATATTTTCCCATGTATATGTTTGATGAGATAATTATCACAATAAAAACCTTTTCAATTTGAGCATCATTCATTCTATGCACTCAAGAAATCTCAAAGTACTTTTTCTTTCCTTAACCTTCAAACTTTGTCCTAAAAATTCATGAATAAACCTATGACAACCTATCACACATATGACATATATCACCTATGAATATTTTTATTTTAAATTTAACCTTATTCCTCATTAAGCCATGCTCTCACCACTTTGATTTCTACACTTGAGTCTTCACACCTCATTAGGCCTTGAACTGACCTTTAAACCTATTTTAAATCTCTAAACACCTCAAAAACATACTAAAGCACACTCTCAAATGCTCAAATAATGTCAAACATCCTTCACATACCTTGGAAATATATCATGATACCTCATTAGGCTAGGCAAGGTCTATAAGTGGTCTAATTATAGATCTGATATGAAGGTCTTACCCCTATAGGCTCACCCTGAGACTCTCATGATTGATCCAATGCCTCATATGCATGATCAAAAAACCTTATACAACTAATGATTATTTTTTTACTTATCTAACCAACCTACCATGATTATACCTTGTTACAAGGACTTTACATGCCATGACTAGTGTCATGGTTAGGCTTCTCAAGACATCTTATACTAAAAAACTACTACTCAAACATGCTTATCTCAATGATGTCAAAAAAGAACACTCTATAGAATCATTGCAACACTAATCAGTATTATATCATAGCTACACTCTTTAATGACCTCATGACCATGTCAACTAACCCTCAATAGCATACTTGACCATCATACCTCTTTGTGATAATACTGAGAACTTCAAATTAACCTAAACCTTGACATCAACCAATAGAAGATACATTAGGTTTCCTCAAAATTATCTATTAACACATGGTTTCCTTATCATATAAATCACAAAAACTCATACCTTAAAGACCACTCACCATGCATCTTTATCAGATGTAACTTGACATTAATGACATCAACTTTGACATCAATGATATCAACCTTCACATCAATAACATTAACCTTGACATAAATGAAAACACTTCTCAACAAATATGAGTTTCAAAACCAATGTTAACGCATAAAAACATAATATGGGAATCTATAAACATGAATCATAATCCACAAGTAAAACTCATAAAAGATTTTAAAAAATTCAATTATGCTAGTCTAAGTGATGTGTTTAGGGTTCCTTGTTCCTCTCTTTACCCATAATGTCACCATATAATCATTCATATATGATCATACTCTCCCTCTATACCTATTTGGATGGTGAAATGATCTTACATTCATCTCAGTCACACAAAAGGTAGTTATCCTACATCATAGAAATTATCCATATAAATCTACTAAATGTAAGAAAATCTAAATAATCATGATCATAAGCATAGTAAAACATGCATAGCTATCTATCTATTTATTTATCATAAATAATAATAAATATATCTATCAACTAAATACATATATTAATCTAGTTAATAATAATAACTAACCAATAAATTTATTTTCCACATGATCTCTAATTAATGAGTTAAATAATCTAGAGGAGAATCAAGATGTGACATATTTCCCACTTAAAATTACACATCATCAAATGACACTTATTTAAAATAAAAGTTATGAAATAAAAAAAAGTTTAGCATTAAAAAAAATCTCCAATAGAAATATCATGCAAATAAATAAGGAAACAACCTTGATAATTCCTCATAGTCTTCCCATGTAGCACTATCCAAGGAATATTGGTCCCATTGGACCTTGCACTATGATAGTTCTTTATCAAGGTAAGATTTAAATTATCAAGTACTTTTTTTGGTTCTAATGTGATCACCTAGGGATATATAACCTATAAATCATTCCAATCCAAATCATGAGAAGGATTGACTACATACTTCTTAAAATAAGATACATGGAAAACATTATGCATTTGGGATAAAACTGGTGGCAACATTATCCTATAATATATATAATTAATAAATTATAAGACTTAAAATGTCCTAACAATCTTGGGGATAACATTGTTTATTTACCAAATTTAATGTCACTCTTTTTGGGTCAAACCCACAAAAACCTTATTCCTAACTTTAAATTACCTTGCTATTATTTTTAGATCAACATAGCTTTTCTACCTATCATTGGCTTGAGCCAACCTATGTATTATTAATTTTTAATTACTCATCCATTTCAATAAGCATATCTATTCCTGAGACCAGTCTATCCTCTAGCTTATCCCACTTGATTTTTGTCATAAACCTCCTGCCATACAATGCCTTAAACGGACCCATTTTCAAAGCTAATTGGTATGAGTTATTATAATAAAACTCAACCAAAGGTAGGTATTCCTATAATTTATATTTATTATCCATGCAATAAATTATAAAAATATATTCTAATATATGGTTCACTATCCCTATTTGCCTATCTATTTTTGGATGGTATGTTATGTTAAAATTCAGATGTATACCCAAAGTTGCATTAAGAGTCATACAAAATATTGAAATAATTTTAGGGTCCCTATTTTAAATGATATTTTATGAAAACCCATGTATTATATATACCTATTTAACAAATCTCTTATCAAGCATAGGTGCATAATTTGACAAATTCTTGGGTATGAACTATGCTACTTGGGTGAGTTTATCAACAACCAACAAAATCATGCAATGGAGATTCCTTTAAAAGGGTAATCTTTGGATGAATTCCATGCTAATTGCCTACCATTTCCATGGATCATGGTTATAACAATCCTAATGGATGAATGTTCTCATATTTAACTTGTTAAAATTATAATCACCTAAAAACAATTTTTTTTGCATCATTCCTAATTCCCTTCTATAACTACAATAGTTTTAGATATTCCATGTGTTTGGTCACACCTAGACGCCCTAAATATGGAACATTATATAATTCACCCTTGGATAATAAATCCTAAATTTAGGCCTTTAACTCAACCAATTCAGTTGTTGTCATTCTATAGGGGTCCATTGATTAGGGTTTTGAACCTATAATGATGTCAATGGTGAAGTTAAACTCCCTTTTGGGTGCTTAAAAAATCAACTCTTCAGGAAAACATATTAAAACTCCTAAAGAAAGGGATAATCTTTAATAGAAGGTTCCAAAAACTCATATATTTAATTCATCTTAATAATGAATGCTTGGCATTTTACGATTGGGATTTATAAGCTACATAATCAAGATTTTCCTAATATTCATATCTTTTTTCTCTCCCTAAATCTACATTTGGTTCCCTACATCATCTAAACATTAAATCTTGTAAAGGTAGTATTCATCCTTATATTTATGCTTATCAATATAATTCAGTCCTAATATCACATCATATGATCCTAGGGATGATTCATAAAGGTATAGTTCTATAGTTAACTCTATAAAAATGATTTTTGCTTCCACTAAGCACCTGTCAACCTTGACCTTGGATTCATTCACATATTGAACTAACCAAACAATTACCATAATTCAAGAATAGATAATTTATTAAAACTTTTAGGATAAACAAAACACTCAGTATTTCTTGTGTATATTAAAATTGATATAGGTTGACTAAATAAAGTACCTGCAAGCTCAATGGGAGAAGCCTAAAATTCAGCTTGATGATTATCAAGAGTTGCATGGATTATTTGATAGAACTATCCTTGTTATGATGTAGAAGATTTCTTACTCCTAAAATATATTTTTCCTTGAGTAAATTATATTTCATAATGAGCTCCTCCATAGTTGAAACAATGACCAAGTGATCCCTTCCTCTTAGATTGGTTTGCCCCCTCAAAAACCTTCTTTTAAACTTTCCCCTACTTTCTTGTTTCCCAAAGAATTATTTAACTTTACATTCTAATTATTGTACTAGTTCTTGGATTTTCTATTTATTTCTAATTATTTTTATTGATGGTTGTATTAGGACCTCTAAACTTCTTCATGAATTTATCTCTAACTTCAATAAGAGATTTCAATTTTTACTCATGCTTGACCATTTTCTCAAAAAACTTGATCTATGGCGGATGGTCCATGCACATCAATTTTATACCCAATTTGGGGGTTTAATCCCATGATGAAATTATTGATATAAATAGCTCATCCTTATTATACTAGGGAATATAATTCAATATCTTCAAAAATAATTCCCAATATTAGTTAACTAATTTATCCCCCTGCTTCAGATTCTAAAAATATGTATGCTTCAAATCAGAAGATGGCTGAGGTATCCACCATTCTCTAAATAAATTCACAAAATGATCCCAAGTGGTGATGGTGAAGTTGAGACTCATCTCAATTTTCTTATTATCCCACCAGGTTGCTACTTCACCAAGCAATTGATAATCTCCCCAAACTACCTTGGTTACTTCTAGGTAATTTCTGATCTTAAAATACTTTTCCATCTCAATAATCTAGGCTTCCACTATATCATTCAATATTATTCCATCAAAATTAGTAGATTAACCTTCATCATGTCC